>JAJEKV010000922.1:0-64662 GCA_021234155.1 Isoetes taiwanensis
ATAGTAATATGTTGTATGCATCAAGTTGATTGCAGGTTAGGAAGATCCCAAGGTGGGGAGACCCACGATGCTGCGAACAACATCATTTCAAGGTGGGGAGAATGTGACATTCCAGCACAGTATACAGTCCCAGGACGTATACTGTACTGCCTCGTCACGCGTACACGCCATCCCGACTGACGTGTACGCCGACGTGTAGCCAAGCAGGTAGCACCCTAGGGGGCAACTTGCAAGGTGTGTGCATTTAATTATGTGCACATTTACCCATGTGCACATATTCCAAGTGTACACATTTTCCCATGTGGACACTTTATGCCATCTTAGCTAATAAAGGCAAGTGGGCCACACCAATTATCCCACATGCTAAAAGGGGTAATTGGAAACCCTAGCCCTAACCCCTTGTCTATTTAGGTAAGGGAACCCTAACTTTCTATTTTTGGTCCATAGCATTTTAGGTCTCTGTTTTGCTTGCCCCAGGAGCCAAATCCGCCTCCCAAACTCTATCTGCCCCTTCTAGCTTCGTCTTCTAGCAGTTCAGCAGGATAGTCGAGTTCAGAGCAGGAGGAGCGAGCCAAGGATCATGTATTTTGTCAATTTAATAGCCTAAACTGCCTCCCAGCCCTTGAATAAGTAGGTTTAGCCTATTAAATTGCCCATAGCAGCCATCTAGATCCCTAGATATTGAGCCCTAACTAAAGAACCTAACTCTGTGATTTAGATTAGATCTTGGGTGAAAGCATGTTGTAGTGGAACACCCTGGGTGTCCCCCCTGTCCTCCTAAAAATGTGGTGGGAGATATCAAATTTGTGGTGCGATTTTAAATGTTTGTTTGGCGTCTAGTGCATGTACTGCCCGGATTCAATCATTTCTTGAACTGCAACAACCCGATTCCTACGCCACCCGTCCCATTTCAATTTCCTATGCCACCCGTCCCATTCCAATCTCCACCGAACCGATTTCTAAACCCACGACCCACCCGCGCCTTTCCTGAAGCACACGGCTATGGCGCTTAATCCGGTTGTGGATCAATCCGGTTCATACCTTCAATCATTTAATTTGGAAGCAAATCTGCCTAAAATCTCAACATAGGTAAGAGAAAGTGAACTCCAGAACAAGAACGGGATCATAAAAGACGCCAAAGGAAAAGACAAAGGGAAGCTAAAGAAGAATTAGCAAAAATTGCAACAGCAGAGGGAGGATCCACCAGAACGGCCTCTACCAGGCGTCGGATGGTATTAAAATTGTTATCTTCATTTCATCCACTAAAGGCTTGTCTAACAGCGATAAGAAAGAGGTTTTACTAGATTATCTGCAGGATGACACAATGGGAGCGTGACTTGGCTTAAGAGCTGAAAGATTTGCAAGCCAAGAGCATTGTGGTCGACAACCTCGGGGCTTCCATTCAACTTGTGAAGAAGTCTAACAACAATGATGATTTAGCGACCAAGAGCGGTTGCCTTGCTATGGCCGTAAGAGGAAGCATTAATACACGAAAAGTGCTAATCTGTCGGTGCTTTCGGGGTTTTGGTAAACTGCTGGGTGTTCATCCTAGGAATCTTACCAAAGCAAAATTGAAGAGGGAAGAGATAGATTGCAAAGAGGGGAAATGGGTTTTGTACAAAAGAGTTAGAAGAGCAGATGCAATTCCCAATTACGTCATAGAACTTGTGCAAACAATTTTGGACCGAAAACAGTAGGGTCTCTCCAAATGCAAAGGATGTTAAGTTCAGAAGATTAGAACGAAATGTAAGAGAGGATCATGCCACTCACTATCTGGAAGAATCACAGGTTATTTCATTTCTTCATCTTCGCCACATTTTTTATTGTTAATGTGGTATGTGGTTAGTGATTGCTTGTGATATGTGGTTGTGGTTAGTGATTGCTTGTGGTGTGTGGTGCCTATTAATCTTTGTGATATATGATATGTCTTTTGCCTAGTGTGGTGAGGCACGTGGTGTGAAATAAATCTTTGTCAATATATGCTTTGTGGTGCCTAGTGTGGTGAATAACATGGTGTAAAATACATCTTTGTAATATATGCTATGTGGTGCCTAGTGTGGTGAAAAATATGGTGTAAAATAAATGCTCTAAATATCGCTTTGTGGTGCGTAGTGTGGTGAATAATATGGTGTAAAATAAATCTTTGTAATATATGCTATGTGGTCCCTAGTGTGGTGAATAACATGGTGTGGTGTCTAGTGTGGTGCCTAGTGTGGTGCCGATTAGTGGTGCCTAGTGTGGTGCCTAGTGTGGTTAAAAATATGGTGTAAAATAAATCTTTGTAATATATTCTATGTGGTGCCTAGTGTGGTGAATAACGAGGTGTAAGATGAATATCCGTAATACATGCTATGTTTAATAGAAATCTCCTTTGTTTAATTGGCGGGGTGAAAGTGACACACAAAAAATTACATTAAGGATGGGCGAGAATGGGACGAGGAGAATCATTGGAAATCTGTCACATCAAATGCAAAGGTCAATCATTCAAAAGTCGGGTTTGCGGGGAAGCATTGGGGAAAACCATAAATCTAGTTTTGCATGCGAGACATTGGCTTATCACAATCCGGCTATGGCGGAAGAAAAGCGAGAAGGAGAACCGAGACAAACAATTTCACCGGTTCAAATGCACGATGCGATCCGGTAGGACCTATCTTGGAGCAAATAAAACCAGGAACAGGCGGATATTAGAGGAGCGGAGGACCCATGAATTACGAGGTATTCTAGGCTTAAAACATAGGTTAATTCTCGATGGGCTTAAAGAATTAGAAGCCAAAGGCGGTGAGGCGGTTGCCTTTCTTTGTAGTAGATGTTGTTTTACACGAGATGATGTTGTTTACACGGATGCGGTCGGGGAGACTTAACAGTGAAATTTGTGCAGTGAATGGGGTTAGGGGTGGTGTATGATTACGAGGATGAGTTCTCGGCTCTCCCAGGCTTGAGGAAGAGGATATGTTCATCCAACTAAAGCGAGGAAATGATCCATGCTTCAGCCATTAAAAAGTGCTTTCGGCGGGCCGGATGCATGGAGACACAACAACTGAGACAATACTTTATGAATCGTATCATAAGTGGGGCGGTAAACTAGAAGCTCATGTTTTAGTGTTCTTTGGATTACACCAACTATTCATTGAGAAACACTTGATGAAGTCTTGAGCGTACTTGGAAGAAGAAGAGTTCTGAGATCTCACAATGCGAGGGATACGATTGAGGCCCGAAGCGTATGTCATCTCTAATGCATTTTGATAATACTAGAAGCTTTCGGGGTTATAGTTTTCCACGATTTTTACGCATACTTTATTTCATAAGAAGTATGAACTATTCTAGGGTATGGTAGATTTCCATATGTATTTTTCTCCCTTTGAAATATAAAAACAACGTTTGCATCACCGCAGCTTCACCACAGTTTTCACCACGGCTTTCACCACGATTTCACCATAATCGACCCGGGGGCATTGACCATTTTTGACCCGGTCGGAAAATGGAATGGCTCTCAGATTCCCGATAGTATCTTGGACCGATTTTGGTGACAACAATATATGGATCCCAAATTAGGTCCCCTGAATTGATATGAAAGTATTAGGAAAATCCACTATTTGTGGCAATTGTGTAAGGGTCTTGTATAGATACTTTTATGAATATAAAGAAGTTTCTGTTTTGCATTCTCATTTTTTATGCTTCAGTTACAGAAATTTGTACTTGAATGTTGAATGAATTCCAAGGTATAACTGGATTAAACTGAATTAAACTTGCACAAGGCCTGTTAGACATATGGGTAAGATCAAAGAAAGGCACTAAGGCCTGTGGTATCTGTTTTTAGAAACAGGCCTGTGGTAAAACAGAATTAGAAATTTACACAAGGCATTTACTTCAGAAATATACAAGGCATTTACACAAGAAATTTACTTCAGAATTAGAAATTTACACAATGTTCAAAAAGGCACAAGGCCATCATATATTCAAAAAGGCACTAAGGCCATCATATATTACAAAGAGGCACTAAGGCCTGTATCACAAGGGGTGAGTTCACAAGGGGGTGAGATCAAATGAAGGCACTAAGGCCTATATACCATCTGTTTTTCAAAAAAAATACAAAGCCACAAAAGGCCTGTAGACTAACTTGATCAAAAGAAAAAAAAAGGTGGCACAGCCGGGACTTCAAGCTTCATCTGTAAGAAAAAGTGAAGAAAATTATTTTAGAATACATAAAAGAAAGCAAAAAGTTAATGCATGCATGCTACTTACTCTGTAGAAAATTTTGGAGTTCCAAAAAAACTTCATGTTCTTCTTCGTCTTGATCGGTCTTAATTTCGATTCGTTATCGAATCTTGGGAATCAAATTGATCATCGAAGAAGCTTCATCGGAGGAATCGAAATTAGAGGGAGGATTCCACCTCTTACGAAAGCTCCTAAAGATCTTGAGCTTCGAGGAAGAGGTGGAATCGGGACTCAACTCTCGTGCCGGGGCTCTCGAGTCTTGGGCTCTCGGGTTCGGGCTCCGACAAATGGTAATTTGGCTAAAGATCCTATTTCATAAGCGCCATCACCGTGCCAAAGGAATTGAATTTCAGGCACTTAGGGAGGGAGGGAGAAGGGAGAGGGAGAGGCAGCTGGAGGGAGAGGCTGGCGTGGCAGGCCTTTGACATTGTTGGAAGGAATTGGGCGATGCTTTTCCTTCCACGACCATAGCCTATAAAGGCGTGAAATTAATTTTCGTGAGGCTACGATTTTAGGATTTCATTACCATTAGCATCTTTATTCCTAAAGATTTAGTAGGCAACTAATAATAACCTCGAAATGACCATTATTTTATTTTCTAAAAACATAAAATATATATATATATATATATATATATATATATATATATATATATATATATATATATATATATATATATATCCTGAATTGGCCATTCATGAATAGGTCCAACATGCCACCTATGATGCACCACATGATTCACCACATGATTCACCAAATGCACCACATGATTCACCACATGCACCATTTGCATCACCAAACATGTTGGTCAATGAAAGTCAAACATGTAACAAAGGTCATGTAAAGGCTCAAGCATGCCAATGTGGCTCAAATATGCCACCTAGGCTCCAACATATCAAGGTGGCTCAAACAGGGTGGATTCATGGTATGGTGTCTCAATTTTGCTCATTTTTGCACCACAAAAATAGTCCAAAACATAGTTCAAGATTGTGGTTTGTACACACAAAAATTCAAATCATTTAGCATTTATGATAGTGCAAAAATAAAATTCCCTCTCTTTGGCATGATATCTTTCTCGAGAATAGGACTTTTTGAATTTGCCACACAAGCCAAATGCCACGGAGACCAAAATAGCGTGGGACGCCAAAAAAATAACCAAAAAACACCAAAAAAGACCTAAATAGAGGAATGAGAAGAATAGCGGATCTTGTGGATGCGTAGCTTGTGGATCATAAAAGCAGATCTTGTGGATCCACGACCACCAAAGCGAGGAGATTGGCGGATCATAGCTTGCCAAATCATGGGAAAAGCTTTTGGGAAAAGCTTTGCTATATCGATCACCGATTTTGTTTCCATTGATTTTTGACCTTGTGAAAAGACCTAAATAGAGATTTGGAAGCACAGCCCGGATCTTGTGGATCATAGCTTGTGGATCATAGCATAAAGATTGTCGGATCATAGCTAGAGCTTGTGGCAAAGCTTTTGTTGTATGTAGTGCCAATTTTGATTGATTTTTGACCTTGTGGAGTTGGTTCAATCCTTGGTCTCTTAAATTTCATGGTTGTAGAAATGGAAAAAAATGTCTTGAATGATAGTGGATTATCATACAGGGGTTTGTTAAAGCATGAGGAAAAGTTTGTGGATCCATTAGAGATCGCAAGTATTGGGGACAAAGGTGGAGAATAAACAAAAAATAGATTGAGGGCTCGAAAAAAAAAAAAAAGAAAAGAGGCTTTTCCGAGCATTTATAGGGCAATCTATGAGGAAAGGAGTCATGTTCAAAATGGGCGGGGGTTAGTCAAGTTATGGGTAGCATGGTTTTGCATGATGTTAAAGGTAAGGATATAGATTGGTTGAGTTTTATAAGCATGCTTCAAAAAAGAGGTCTTCAATGCTAGAAGAAGATAATATACCCATCCAAGAAGATAGTGGGACTAGAAAAGCACTAAAAACCTATACAAGATTCAGGGCATCGAACCACGATTGGCTTCATCATATTCTAAAACCGTGGAGTCTAAGAGACAGAAATATGGTAATACAAGTTGTAGTTTTTATTTTGTTTAATTTGCATTTTGTCAAATGAGCTTCACATAACACAATGTGGGTGGTTTGACAAAGTTGGAGATGCAAAAGGAGATTTTACCTTTGGACATTACGATAGTAAGTACTTTTTGATAAACATTGTAGAGTCTTAATAATCATTGGTTTGTTCATAGCCTAACCTTTTCTGGTTATTGTGGTCATAGTTTTTGTGATAGTTTTGTCGTGATTCTTAAATTGTAGTTCTTTAGTAGAATTGTGGTTTGGAGTTCTTTAAATTGGAGTTGTGAATTTATATTATTTGTAGTATATAATTGTGATTTAGAGTTTGTGAATTTAGATTGCTAGTTTATATATTTGGATTTGTTGTTTGTGGTTTTATGATTTGTGGTTTGGGGTTAATGGATTTGGTTTTTATGAGTTGGGTGTCTTAGTTTGTGGATTGAGTGAATTTTATATTGTGTTCTATAGTTTGTGGTTTGTGGTTGCATGTTTTGGTTTGTGGATTGGGGGAATTTTATATTGTGTTTTGTGGTTTGTGGTTTTGCATTTGTCTTTGGTTTGTGGTTTTGCATTTGTGATGGTTAAATTGTGGTTAAGGATTTATACTTTTGTGCTTTGTGGATTATATTTTATAGATTGGACCTGAATTATAGTGAGTGGAATATAGATTGTGGATTGAGCCTTTAATAAAGTTTCTTTAGATTGTGGAATATACTTGTATCCACGTAACTAATTTCTTGAATTGTTTCATTCTGATTCCTTACGGGTGATGACAAAATGGAAGGAGTCCTTTGAATTGAAGGTGAAAGAGGTTGATTGGGGCTACAACAGTCATATAACAAATGGAAAGAGTTGAAGAAAACCTTCAAATCATTGAGGGAGAAGAAGGAGCATTATATGCAAGAAATTGTAGACATCAAATGCTTGATGCAAGGAATGACAAAGGAAGCATTTGCTAGGGTGTGCAGCAGTGGTAGATATGAAGGAAGCCGAGGTAGTTAAAGTTGTGGCATCATTGGTTGTTGTAGAGGAAGATCTTGATGCTATTGAGAAGAGGAGGCAAGGGGACAATGATGAGATTGCAAAACTCGGACCGTGTCTTGAAAGGCTTATTGAAGGGCAATGTCCTTGAGAGCGGGATTAAACTAGATCCTTATCCCAGGAGTCTATAGAAACAAATTTCCTATCGGACTCACTGAGCGTGTATGTCCCTATTGTAGAAGATTCTTTGGAATATGATGGGAAGCCAGCGCCCTTTGTTACTCTGAGTGTAACCATCTTTACCATATTCAATGTTTAGCCTCATTATTAAGGTATGAGCAAAAGTAAATTTGATCTTAACAATAGTTATATTTTGATCATTAAGCTCTTTAAATTGATG
The DNA here is from genome assembly GCA_021234155.1 of Isoetes taiwanensis. Classification (NCBI taxonomy): domain Eukaryota; kingdom Viridiplantae; phylum Streptophyta; class Lycopodiopsida; order Isoetales; family Isoetaceae; genus Isoetes; species Isoetes taiwanensis. The sequence goes on from JAJEKV010000922.1 coordinate 7,640, forward strand.
TGTATAATTTCTTGTTTTCAGTTATAGGGATAAGTGTTGTAGCCCAGTTGTAACGGATCATATCGCCACTTGGATTCTTTGCATTTGGCGTGAAGAAAGTTGTACACTCATATGGTATGTATAAGTGGTTAAGCAATCAACTTCTTAACATCATTTAATGTTGATGGTTTTGTTGGTTGTCCTTTTAGATGTCCATATGAATCCCACATATGCAAGCACAAGTAGAGATAAAGGGATATCTATTCTCCCGCAGGATAGAAGAGCAAAAGATCAAGTGGAGAATGCAACACAACACGAAATTGAGAAAGAAGAGCACACCTTTGGACAATCGAGGAAAGTGAGAAACAAAGGTAATGTAAAAGTTAATAGTTTGTATTAGAATAACTTATGTTATTTTTCATTCTTCTTGTATCTTCACGCATGCAGGCTTCAAATTGTGATCAAATCTAAATGAAGAGTCAAGTCTTGCCGAGGCTTCAAATTGCGATCAAATCTAAATGAAGAGTCAAGTGCGGCATATCTTTGATGCTTCCAAATTCGTCAAGTCGCGTTAGATGTCTCAAAAGCTACAATGAACCTTCTCTATTTGGACCTCCTAGCCCTTCTAGCTTTACCAAGCGAGGAAGTTTCCCGCATCAGAAAACCCACTTTCTAGCTTCAACAAAGAGGGATAAGCTCAATAAACCCTCTAGCTCTACCAAGCAAGTGGAGTCCACAGCATCTGAAAAACCGCTTTCTAGCCGAGCAATGAGGAGAAGTTAAGTTGCATTAAAAACCACTTTTTTGTAGTAGAAGTCAAAGATTTCATATCACAGGTTGGTTTAAGATACTAATTTTATTATTCCTTTGATAGTTCTAATATTATTCATCTTGAAGCTATAATTTCTTTAGGTATAGATACAAGTAGCAAATTGGAAATCAGAAACCGAAAATGTCGAAGAGATATCTACTAGAAAAACAAAGGTATTCTTCCTTCACTTTTGTTCCATTACGGTTAGTAAATTAGTGTACTAATTCTCTAAATATATAGCAATTCTCTTGGCTCAAGAAATACAATTTGATGATGACAATGTAATGTCAAATAGCATTTTACCTCAACCACCATCCACAAAACAACCAAGTAAGATATGCATTGATTGAGTTAAAAGGTTTCATTTTTTTTTCCTAGCTTCTTTTTTTGTCTCGTTCTTCCTCAATATTTGGACAGATTTGTATCTTGTTGTTTTTACTAGTACGACAATTCTGATGGAGAGTTCAGAAGAAAATGGACCTTATTATACGGAAGTGATTGTGCATCATCTCCGACCATCAAAGAATCGGGTTGTCTAAAAACTATTGATCTTTGATTTCAATGGTGTGCTTGGAAAATTCTGAGCAAACTAGTAGGAATGTCATACCAAGGGTGGATCCACCACTAGAACTTTTGATGCTTTCCAAAACAAAGATGTTGGTATTGGGGAAAGATTTATTCGAGTTTCTTGGCTGGTGTATAAACTAGTTTGACATTGCAATATGGGCTGATTTTTGATGGTACCATCTTGAACACGATAACTAAAAGCGTTCTTTCGAGAAGATATAAGGAGTGCATTAATATTCCAGTGGGGTCTAAAGGAACTCACTAGAGCATGCACTAAAGTTAATAAAATCAATATTAACTTCAAGATTCTAGAGAAAGTGTACAATCACAAACCTCTTGCAGGATCATATAAAGTGGTCAATACACTCTTGGTTGATGACCATATGTACAAAGGTTACAAAATGCGGAGCCACACTATAGTCACTCCTATCACCTTCAATCCTGAGCAAGGTGATCGATACTATTTTACCAAAGTTTTGAAGCCATGGTTGTTGGGCCTTTTTTCTGCTGATAGTGTTGCTACATATGTACAAGATCATCCAATAGAAAATTGGTTAGATGATATCTCTGAAAAATTTATTGTGGCTATGAAGAAGAAGAACAAGATTTGATTATTACTAGAATCTATAAACTATTTTAGATCTAATTTGTTATAAAACATTGTGTAAGATAACTGAAATCTACTTTGAAATCTAAATGTGTTAAAATGCATTTGTTTCCTTGGATTGTATTATTTACCTTAATAACAGATTGAGGAAGGAAGGAAGGAAGAAACTTTTAATGTCCACGGAACCCAATCGGGTTATGGGACCACAAGTACAAAACGGGACCGAAGTCCCTAACCAGAACAAGGGCCGAAGCCCACAGAACAAACCATAATCATCATGGCCCAGATTAAAAACCACCTGGGAAAAAACTGTTGCCAGGATGAGGAAGAGGAGCAGATCCCTAGTAGAATTGCTCGACAACTTTCTACCCACGATGGCTTAATAATACGATCATTGATCTGTTCATGAGGTAAATTGTTGTATACCTAGGATTGTACTTTCTGTTGTGACCTCTTTATAGCATGGTGTATTTTGCTTAGAAATGGGTGGCTACATTTGGATGAGGAACGAAGAAAACAAGTATACATATGTCATGCACTAACATATGGATATATAAAAATGAAAAAAGAACTTGTTATATCCAAATTGTTGCTGGGATTGGATATGGACCATTGTGCATGTTTGATTATTCCTATGTGCCATAGGAATCATTGGGCTACTGATTTGTGATATTGGGTCTTTTAGCCCTAGCAATTACACTTATCAGTTATATTGCACTTTGATAGCCTTGGTTGTCAAAGGTATGATTGGACACCTATAAGCGGTAAGTGGTCAATTTGTGAATTCAAATGTAAACTTATTTTGATTATGTAGGAATTGACTTTCCTCTCTTATAATGAGGCTAATAGAAGCTTTGGCCAAGCTTTCCCCGAAAGCAGCCCAATTCAAAGAGAATTTCGCGGTGGTGCCATCTTAGCCCTCAACCTCTCCAATCAAATGGTTATTCATGTGGATTGTATATTTGTATGTTTGCTAAAATCATCATGGAGGAAGATCTTTGCCATGACAATTGGTTACACTATTCAAACCGATGTTTTACACCACGCAGGTTGTGTCTAGTATAAGGGATTACTTGATTATTTGTATATGTAATCAAGTTTTTTAGAGATTATGGACATGACTTGCTTATTGAGTTTTGAATATATTGTAAACACGAAGTTTGAATTTATGTAGTAACAAAGCCACAAAGAGAATTGGAGTTTTAGTTTGTGGAGTTTAGAGTTTGGAAGTTTGAGTTTATGTAGTAACAAGCCACAAAGAGAATTAGAGTTTTAGTTTGTGGAGTTTGTGTTTGTGTAGTAACAAGTCACAAAAGAGAATTTGAGTTTGAGTTTGTGGAGTTTGAGTTTGTGGAGTTTGAGTTTATGTAGTAACAAGCCACAAAGAGAATTGGAGTTTTAGTTTGTGGAGTTTAGAGTTTGGAAGTTTGAGTTTATGTAGTAACAACCCCAGAGAGAGAATTGGAGTTTTAGTTTGTGGAGTTTGTGTTTGTGTAGTAACAAGTCACAAAAAGAGAATGGAGTTTGTGTTTGTGTAGTAACAAGTCTAAAAAGAGAGAATTTGAGTTTGAGTTTGTGGAGTTTGAGTTTGTGGAGTTTGAGTTTATGTAGTAACAAGCCACAAAGAGAAATGGAGTTTTGAGAAATGGAGTTTTGAGTTTGTGGTTTGTTTGTTTTTCTTTTCAAAAAAGAGAATTTGAGTTTGAGTTTGTGGAGTTTGAGTTTGTGGAGTTTGAGTTTGGAGTTTGAGTTTATGTAGTAACAAGCCCCAAAGAAATGGAGTTTTGAGAAATGGAGTTTTGAGTTTGTGGTTTGTTTGTTTTTCTTTGACGTTTTGAGTTGTATAGTATAGTTAGTACGGAGGTTTTTTTTTTTTTGGAGTTGGAGTTAAGGTTCATTTTCTTAAGGACACTTTTTAAGGACCTCTCTAAAGACTTAGTCTAATCTTTGCAAAGTCCCTCAATGGCGATGGGGGAAAGCGCCCCCACCTCACCTCATCCCCTCTTGGATTGGGGGAAGCGCCCCCACCTCACCTCACTCATCTGCTTTCGAGAGGCGCCCCACCTCACTCATCACTCATCGACCTCACTCTCGAGGGGAAGCGCCCCATCTCACTACTACCTCACTCACTCACTTTCTTTTTTCTTTTTAGTTGTTGTTTGGGATTTTATGCATGGTACCATTTTGGATGTAGATTATACATACCTTTATACATACACATAAAGCCTCCATGTTCCATGTCTCCGTCTCGGATGTATTCACCATCATTGTCTGTAAATTCAATTGTCAACACATGTATCATTCACAACACCCCCCCCCTCCCCCACAAGCATATCATTCACAACATCATATTATTCACAACAACCCTCTAAGACCTCTAAGACACTATACTATACACCCTCGAGGTTACACCCTCTAGGAGGCCACCCTAGAGGTTAGATCATGTGAGCCATCATAGTGGGATATCCACTCCGACTTTTATTGGGACCTATCTTTTATTGGGACCTATCTCGGCCTCTGCCTTCCGTAAATCTCCGTACGGAAATTTCCGTTTAAAGAGAACCCTCGAATTATATCCGATTCGAGGTCGTTAGATCTCAGACCAATGTGGCTCGACTAATTGTAGGGCATCCCCTACGCGCACCACAGGTCCATCCCCCTTGGATGTCTCCAAAGGTTCGTCAACAAGGCCCAATCACATGATACTTAATCACTTCTAGGTGCATCTTATATACACATGCTACTTTTGCTTCTTTGGCATGTGGGATATTGGTGTGGGATATTAGGTTTAGGGTTTTTGTATTGGACTACTCTACCATGTAAGACATAGATCCAAAATTATCAAAATTCAAACTTAACATCCTTGGATTTGAACCTAACACCTATTCATTCAGTATCTATCAAATGAATAAACCAACACACCTTTTAAACATATGTTAGTTATGAATAATAACATAAAGTCTAAACAATAACATTATCATACAAGCACAAAAAACACAAGTAGAAGAATACAAGATATATCAACTCATCATCATCATCATTATCTATTAAAACATCAATACATGAAAATCATCATCACGACAACCCAGATGGCTTTGATCTGTTCATCATCATCATCTGCTCACAACAACAAGTGTTCACTCACCATCACCATCACCATCACCATCACCAATGATCACCATCACCATCACCATCACCATCACCATCACCATCACCATCACCATCACCATCACCATCACCATCACCATCATCATCATCATCATCCGACAACCACGGGTGGTAAGTTGGCTCGATCACGTTCTTCATCCTTAGGATCTAGAAGGTGAAATCTGGGGATGTCCTTTGATAGCATAATTTCCTTTCATTAGTGGAATTCTAACACCACATACTTGTGTAGAGTAAACCTTTGCGGCTCCTTCTTGAGAACATAATTCATAACCTCTCTTTGAACTTGGAATTTTTTTGAAGTAAGTTCCTTCTAATATACTTTCACCTTTTAAGAACCACGTTCCATTATCTTTGAAGTCTTTTTTCCACTACATACTTCTCCCTTGTACATGCAAGCAACCAAAGTCATCCCATTCGGGGTTGTTTTTGGTCTCGCCTTGCAAAGTAATCTCCACATCCGGACCGGTCGGCAATATTAACACCCGAATATAAGGGCCTTTGTGACTTTCTAACCTCAATTGCATCACAAGTAGATGAAGAAGCAGGTTCAATTTCCACCGATTCCCACTTATTCACATATGCCGTATTCTCGCATCTATCCCAACGTTCATCTAAACAAAAACTACAAAAGCATGAGAATCTTCGAACCTGTAATTGAGTTGTTGATCCCAAAATTTGAATCTTGGCGTACACTATGAATTTTTGAGTATCCTTCACCGTATGTGCTCCCCATTCCTTACGCCTATCGACTTCTCTGCTTTAACTTCCCAAAAAAATCTTTTAATATCTTTCTTTTTTGTTTTGGTTCCTCTTTAGAAGAAATTGTACCGGAAAATAACTCCTTGGCGACCTCCACAATATCATGTGCATTCTCTATCTTAGTATCGGGATATAGGAGTTGGACCATTTGATCCATCTCTTTAATTCAGCAGCCTTGCCATCATGTTCTCCCTTTAGGTGGTTTGAACCAAAGTAATTCCACATCATATGAATTAGAGTCCGATAAGAGTATCTAGCAATAAAATAAAATGGCCTTGCAGCTTTGAATTGTGATGCGGCACCATCGAAAAAAACCGGTGCCTCACGTGGTTTTCAGTCCTTGCTCTTCCATATAATTGAAGTGCATATTAAAGCAATCTTTGCTTACGAATAAGGTATCATGTTTGCGGTCATCGATATATAATAATGTGTTTCTTTTACTACTTCACCATTCTTAGCCACATGATAAGTAATGTGGACAAGAATGGTCACCGCGACGCTTATCCGGTATTGATATTGCACTTTTGTGTTCTCTCTTTCAATGTGTAATTTTCATAAAATCTACCACCACCGACACTATGACATCGAAGGGAGATTATCGAGCATCACCTAAACTTGTTTATCTTGCCATTTGTATTTGAAATTGTGGAGGGGAAATTTTTCCAACTGTCTTTGAGTTTGCTTATTAGCACTTGCTGGTGTGGTCTCTTTGTATTGGTGTTTCAAAACTTTCTTAGGCTCTCCCACGTTTATCCACACCTCCATGTTCATAATCGATGTACTCCCATTTCACAACCTCCTCACTCTCTAATTCCTTGGGGGTGATTTCAAACTTCTTTATCCCACACTCACTACAAAGTACCGTCAAGACAATCCTTACTATAGAATTCATCAATCTCACCCTTCGGCAAACAATACATTTCCAAAGATCACTGATGTTCAGTAAAAATCTTGCACTCACAAGTACATGACTTTGAGTGCTTCTTCCTAATTTAGTTAAACCATCCGGTGGCATTTGTAACCTCGACATGATGTATGCAACAACAAGTGTTATACTCTGCTAGCTTCACTACAAACCACGGCTTCAAATTTTGAAAAGTGAAGCTCCAACTTTGACATTTGGATGTTTTGCTTTGAAAGCTTTATAGAGTTGCATCTAAGAACAAAACAATAGTTGATTATCAATCTCAAACCCCAAACCGCAAAACATGAACCTCAAACTATAATAATGAAATTCAAAACCACAAAATAAAACAATATCCATTAGAAACCTTAAAATCACAATCTAACCTAAAACCACAATCCATCAAACCATAATCTAAACCCACAATGTAATCCACAACCACAATCACAAGAAAATTGAAACCAAAACCACATTCCAATCCAAAACCACAATCTAATCAAAACCATAATCTAGAACCACAATGTAATCTACAACCACAACCAAGTTTTAAACCACAATGCAACGAATCACAATATGACTTGAACCACGGTTTAATCTAACCACAATGTAATCCAAAACCACAATCTATTCCAACCATAATGCAATCTATCTTGGATCTAAAACTATAATATACTATCTACAATACACAATCTATAATGCATTTTACATAGGATCTGAGAAAAGCGTGATCAAATCAAGCTTGAAAGAGTAGATAGATAATAGAGTAGTAACTAACTTGGCTTTGCTCTAAGTAATGTGTAGCATGCTCTTCTCTCGATATTTCTTTCAAGTCTCCTAGATTTCACATCCTTTGTGTTTGAGAGACCCTAGTATTAGAAATCCAAAAAATCACGTACAAAGCAATGATGAGTAATCAGAAATGGAATCACATCTTCTTCCCCTTCTATAGTACACCCATTTTCCTGAATTGCAATTTATCTCAAAGTTGTCTCTCTTTGCGTGATCAAATTTCTTGGATGAACATCAAGAACTTTTCCCATTTTTCTCAGAATCGCTTTTACGTTTCATTGCCTATTGCCATTGCTAAACAAGATTTTTTAGCGACCATACAATCTAGACTAGTTGATTGCTTCATGATATGGATTGAATCTACGATATTATCTATTATGGTTGTTTTTGCTTCCAGATTCTTCAAGAGATCCCCAACTATCTCTTCCATAGCTTTATGTTCTAGTACATCAATCAATATTTCTCGTTTAATCACGGAGATTCATTGTTTTTGTTTGCCTCAAGAATGAATTGACCGTGTTTAACACTACTCTCCTTTTGTTGCACCACTTTTATCCAACCCATCTTGACCTCCAATCTTCACCAATGCCTCATTAGCTTCTTTTTGTCTTTTTTCTCTGTCTTTGTTTCTTCAGACGTTCTTGCTCAGTATCTCTCTTTTTCTCTTCTTGATATTCTTTATAGTATTGTCCACAATACTAGGATCATGACCGATTGATATATCATCGCATTCTCAAGATTGACACTAGAAATAGTTGCATGTTCTAAACCACAATCTAAAACTTCCCAGATTGAATTTCTTTCAACAATGATCTCAAACTCACTCTAACAAATGGATCTTCATTCGGATGTTCGGATTTCTTCATCGCCATATCTAAGAATACATCTTTCTCCTCCATTTTTCAGAAATGTGCTTCTTAATTGTAGACTTACCAAAATAATCTTGAGCAAAAGAATGAGGAACAAACTCCCCCACGTTTCCACCGTTTGAGCATTTGAAAAAATTCCCTCCAGCATTAATGAAGTGGTTGGTTATTATTAGAATTACTCATCGGTTACTGGAAAAGGCATCAACGTAATCAATGTTATACAAATTCTCAAATCACAAATGCATTTCTTAAACCACAAATACAAGCTATACTTTTAAGCTATTTGGGGGGGGACATGGGGGACACCAAAACTGATCCACTATAGCGTGAATCCACCCAACATGCCACGTAAGCTCCGACATGCCACCTATGATGCACCACATGATTCACCACATGATCCACCAAATGCACCTCATGATTCACCACATGCACCATTTGCATCACCAAACATGTTGGTCAATGAAAGTCAAACATGTAACAAAGGTCATGTAAAGGCTCAAGCATGCCAAGGTGGCTCAAATATGCCACCTAGGCTCCAACATGCCAAGGTGGCTCAAACATGCCACGTAAGCTCCAACATGCCACCTATGATGCACCACATGATTCACCACATGATTCACCAAATGCACCTCATGATTCACCACATGCACCATTTGCATCACCAAACATGTTGGTCAATGAAAGTCAAACATGTAACAAAGGTCATGTAAAGGCTCAAGCATGCCAAGGTGGCTCAAATATGCCACCTAGGCTCCAACATGCCAAGGTGGCTCAAACATGCCACGTAAGCTCCAACATGCCACCTATGATGCACCACATGATTCACCACATGATTCACCAAATGCACCTCATGATTCACCACATGCACCATTTGCATCACCAAACATGTTGGTCAATGAAAGTCAAACATGTAACAAAGGTCATGTAAAGGCTCAAGCATGTCAAGGTGGCTCAAATATGCCACCTAGGCTCCAACATGCCAAGGTGGCTCAAACATGCCCACGTAAGCTCCAACATGCCACCTACGATGCACCACATGATTCACCAAATGCACCTCATGATTCACCACATGCACCATTTGCATCACCAAACATGTTGGTCAATGAAAGTCAAACATGTAACAAAGGTCATGTAAAGGCTCAAGCATGCCAAGGTGGCTCAAATATGCCACCTAGGCTCCAACATGCCAAGGTGGCTCAAACATGCCACGTAAGCTCCAACATGCCACCTACGATTCACCACATGATTCACCACATGATTCACCAAATGCACCTCATGATTCACCACATGCACCATTTGCATCACCAAACATGTTGGTCAATGAAAGTCAAACATGTAACAAAGGTCATGTAAAGGCTCAAGCATGCCAAGGTGTCTCAAATATGCCACCTAGGCTCCAACATGCCAAGGTGGCTCAAACATGCCACGTAAGCTCCAACATGCCACCTACGATGCACCACATGATTCACCACATGATTCACCACCTCATGATTCACCACATGCACCATTTGCATCACCAAACATGTTGGTCAATGAAAGTCAAACATGTAACAAAGGTCATGTAAAGGCTCAAGCATGCCAAGGTGTCTCAAATATGCCACCTAGGCTCCAACATGCCAAGGTGGCTCAAACATGCCACGTAAGCTCCAACATGCCACCTACGATGCACCACATGATTCACCACATGATTCACCACCTCATGATTCACCACATGCACCATTTGCATCACCAAACATGTTGGTCAATGAAAGTCAAACATGCCACGTAAGCTCCAACATGCCACCCTACGATTCACCACATGATTCACCCATGGTTCACCAAATGCACCACATGATTCACCACATGCACCATTTGCATCACCACATCTATCACGACATGTAACACCACATTGTCATGAATCTTTGAATACATCAATTTCTTCTGGATATTTGAACTCCACCAGAGTGTTGCTCTGGTCAGCCAGAAAAGTCTATTGTATACAATAGTATACACCAATGTACATTAGAGTGTCAATGAAAGAATAGGTTACAAGAATAACCTCTTTGGTTACAATAATACAAACATGTGATTGCAAGTAAAGATCTATTGATCTGTCAACCTCGACTTCATTACTACAAAGAAGCGTGCTTCACAACATCAATCATCATTCAAGGCGTGTCCAACAAAATGCATAACTAGAAATTGGTACACCCCGCAACAAACATATCGGGCTTCACATTGGATGAGTAATACCTTCAAATTCTGAACTCACCTTGCATTGGGATAGTATGTCCAAGTCTCGCATTATTGCAGCCACAACTTTCTTTACAAAGACACATATAGCGGGGACCACCACGACCAGCAATCGGTGAGTGGGGAACTTGTAATTTTCTTGTGGCGCAGGACTTTATGGTGCTTGGGAATTTTGTGTTTGCATCCTCAACAAAACTCATGGCAATTTTCGGAGCCCTTGTACATTTCTAGGTTTTGTCAAAATGGTACACACGGGTGACATTTAACGGGTGACCTCCAAGACCTACAATGACATACACCGTCGGTCTGCCGATAACATCTTTGGCGAGAATGGTACATTCGAAATTGCAAGTTGAGGGTGCAACAATTTGTCCTTTGAAGCAAGCTCGTTCGACGGTAATGTGTAAATGGCGGATCCATGAAATGGAACCTCGTTCCATGTCATGCTTGATGCGAAATTGGTGCATACACACCGCCAAAGTCCAAAGGTGCGGTAAAATAAGATGATTTAAGAAACAAATGTAAGACTTCAAATCTGAAGTTGTTTATATTAAATTACTAACCTCATGAAGAAATGGACTATCCACATCCTTTGAACCAATCCCTACTTTTCTCCAATATTACGATTGCCTCTTGATCAAGCACAAGAGGCTCCTGGCATCCTTTAAACACTTCAAGTGGCAAGTGTTGCGGTGGGATGTCGCTCTTAACAACTGCAGTCCCTCGTCTTTGGTGGTGTAAGTTTACATTCAAACAAATGGAAGATCATTGAAAACCTTGAGGAACATTGAAATAGCCAAGAAATGAACAATTGAAGTAAAACTTTGTTTATATTAAAAAGTCAAGAGAGGTTACATCATATACACAATAATACTATTTCTAGGCTTTAGTTCTATGTTTTTCATCATATTAATACAAATTTGACTCTCGATTGTCAAACATATTCAGCATTTTGTTGCTTTTCGACAAAACTTTGCACATTCCCACGCCTTCAAGAACCCCCGAAGCCAAACCTTTAGATCATTCATGAGGAAATTGCCATCTACTCTGTCGGGGCTCAATTTGTTTGGGCCGGATCATGGTGTTTGGCGCATTGAGGTACCCTTTGTATCTGGCTGTCATCAATGAGAAGCACGTTCTCTTTTGTGAAACACGGGAAAATTCGTAGACCTTTTTCGGTGCTTCAAAAATTGGCTTTTTCTTGTTAAATAAATTTGTGTTGGTACATCGATCCGACTCCATATGAACTTGAATTTGTCCTTGTGTACTATGACTCTCAAGTTTTGAGCTGCATTTGGACCAAAGTGCTATATGAAAATTCCATTTGCACTAATCTATGAACTCGGCCCCGGCCTGGTCTAGTTACTACCCACTTGGTTCATTAAGTGTGATCAACTTAACATCATCTTCTTTGGCGATTGGGTATGGACTCACTCTTGTCATAGCTTCTACCCGAACTCCATTATAGTAAAAAACAAGCGGGATTGGGCTTAACCTTGTAGTCTTTCGCATGGGACGAGTTAGTGCGGGGCTGGAAACTTACGCCCGGTATTTCTTGGTGCGGGGGCTGGAAACTTACGCAAAGATCTCTTCGTGCGGGGCTGGAAACCGCCCGAGAATGTCTTGGAGGTGTCTTTTGCTTGGAATTACGCTCTTGCGTTTTCTCCGAGACACTTCCGGTGCAAAAATTTACTTGATCTCGGTAACTATATGGGTCAAATTAAAAAGAAGAGGCGGACACAAAAGGTTGGAAGTTACCTTGTGACTTACATTCCTAAAATGATTTGTTGGATCATAACCTATGCATCTGGCTGATTTGGCGATTGGTGTGGAGCATGACTTAATGCATCCGTTGATCCGGGTGATTGTTGTCCAATTGGAGCACCCCATGGAGCTTGACTTGATGCACCTCTTGATTTGTTGACATCTACCGATTTGTCCGGGCTTCCCGTAACTGATGCATCTTTGATTTGCGAGTTTCTATCTGTGTCTAATGCTTTCAAAGGGGTGTGAGTGTCTTGTCCCCTAACGACCACATTGTACATCTATATCTACAAAGTAGGGATGAAGAAGTAAGCTACATATCCCAATTGCATCAAACAAGACTTGGTTACCTTTGAGGGTAGAAAATAATTCCCTTTTTGGTGTGCTAGATGGACTCACGGTCATTGCCACCCGGTATGAACAGTTAGACTGAATTAGTAAAAGCGGCACCATGCTCTGCGCAACACTGGAATTGAATCACAATTGATTGTAACTATGCTTTGGTTTTTTTAACTAAGCTCCAGACTTTTTTACTCTCTTTACGATGTTCCTGTTTTTATATATCTAAAGTGTCCCCTAAAATGAGCGAGCGATCTCATCCCAGGGGGCACTTTAGATACACAAAACAGGAGAAGCAAAAGAGACTAAGCCAGCCAGGATCTTGTTTTATGTCGGGCTTACTCTCTTTTCGAGTTTCCTGCTTGAGGTATCTAATTCGCCACCTGAGTGAGCGATGTCATCCTAGGGGGCAAATTAGATACGATAAACAAAAAACGAAGGAGACTAAGCCAGGCTTACTCTCTTTTCGAGCTACCTATAAGTGCTCACCTGTAAGTGCCTCAGTAGCTTGAAGTTGCTTTTGATCCTCCCTACTCACACCTAAGGCTTGTACCCATGCTGTAGAAAATTCATGACAGCAATTCTCAATGCAACAGTGATTACAAATCCTGCAAAGTGAATGCAAATTTGTCAATGAGAATACAATTATACTAAGCACTTCAAAAATTTTGTTATGAAGTACCTCAAGAGGCTGAGTAGACATGGAAGATGGTATTGGTGACTGCATTCAGCAATCAAAGTTGGTAGTGGTTTCCCCATCCACTGGAGGATCTTGCCACAGAATGGACAGCCACTACCATAATCTTCAGCCCTATCAAGGTCTGGAAGTAGTGGATCCAAGACAAATAAAGGAAGACGGTCCTTGCAAGACAGAAACCTCTCTAACCTTGGTTCCGGCACTTTCAATCTTTGTTGTGTTCGCTTCCCCGGCCGTGGCCAGATTAAGCTCCTCGATTTTTTGTGCGCTCAAGTTCTGGTAATAGTTCCTTCAGCTCAGCCTCTGTATCTTGGCATATAGCCCGAATACCGTCTGCACGACTTGGTTTATCCTTAATCATTCCTTCCCATTTTTTTAAATCTTTATTCATCTTCTCGGTCTGGAACTAAAGTTGCTGAACCTTCATTTGTAGCACCTGCAGGTTTTGATCACAAGTTTGCAACCTTGCCTTACACTGAATCACTTCTCATTGTATTGGGAAGGGGGGTAGAGACCTTAAAGCCTGGTAGTTGATGCTCCTAGCTAGCCTCTTTAGCACACTGTAAATTTGGCCTGTGTACAAGAACCACACCTAGTTGTGGGTGAAGGGACTAGACTGGCTCATAAGGAGGTTCATGTTCTGACTCATGAGAATGATCCCTCTGGTGTGTAATGCCTATCGGGGATTCCTGTGGACTAGGTCTAATGGCTTGCCACTGCGTGTGGGCAAGGCATGGGCTCGACACCCGTGGAGTGATGCGTCATTCTCCATTGGGTTCAAGTCGAATAAGGGCAGTGGCCCTCTAGTCACCCCCCAGTCAAGATGTAGATCTCTGGAGGGAGTGATCCCTACCTGCCCCATCATCGGGGCGGGGAGATGCAACCCGGGAATAGCTCCCTTGGCTATGCATCCCAGGGGCTGGTCCAGTCCCAACACTTTTCAACCTACTCTGCAAAGTGTGCACAGGAGGGGCGGATGGAGTGGACTACCCTAAGCCATGTTCTCATGCCAGCCAAATCCATTGCCATGCAATGAACTCTGGAGACCCAAGCCGTCAGTCATTCCCTGGAGTTGGAGCCTTGGGTAGAATCCCCATATGCGATGTGCTGATCTTTGTCTATGCAGATATGGATGAGCCACCCTTCGAGGTGGCTATGTGATGTTGTTGTATACTGACATGTATGTTTACGCTTCCGCAGCTAAGTAGGCCCTGAGGGAGACAGGGTAAAATGACCCCTTCATTCTTCCCACTGGAACTCATCAAGGTTGCAGTGATACATGGAGGGCCATGTATTAGTATGGAGCTGGTATGGGGGATGAACTCCTGTTTGTATACGGTGAGTGCACCGTATATGAGTAGGGGACGTCACAAGATAAATGGACTGTGCTGCTATATCTTGCTTATCAGCAGCAACAAGCATAGCATTAGCATATGTATGCTGACTACATGAATAAGGGGCACAGACAAACTGCTTCTTCACGAACTGCTTCTTCACCACCACGTATATGCATTTGATTCTCACTGCCATCTTCTATGATATGCAATTCATTTTCTGACCTTGAAGGCTACTATAACATCATTTGAATGTCTTAAACAGGCAGAATGCATGCAGAATCACAAATGGATTCAGTATGATGGATCTAACAAGAACTGCAATGCAGGTATAGAAACTAACCTTGAATCGAGTGGGACGGTGAAGTGAGATTTAGGGGGGATAATGAAGAGAGGATTCGGGATGGAAATTGCAAAATTGAATCAAGAAAATTTGAACCAAAGCAAAAATACCATAATTTTAGGGCTAAACTCTAAGATAATTTTTCCACCCTACAAGTGGCGAAATTTTGACCCTACAATTGGCCGATATAGAGCCTGGACACAACCTTTAAAAGTGTAAAATTACTCCTGGTTTAAATGGCCATCCCCGCAAGTTTTTATTGCGCATAATATTTCAAAATGGCCATGGCCTACGAGTCTGAAGATTTGGCAGATATCAAATTGGCCACTTATGGAGTGAATTTGATGTGTTGATGTTTTGAACTGGCCAACACCACTTTCTTATGGTGAGAATGCATCCTACTCCCGCATGGCCGACTATTTCTTAAAAAATGTGAATGTGTGACCAATTGGCCCGCCGGGGCCACTAAAAAATACCCTGGTTCCAGTTCATCTGCAGTTTAAGCCTCTGCACTAATATCTACTTCAGTCCATACAGTATCATGGGCTCCTGATTCTGTCCTTGCTATTACTGTTTCTACTTCACGTCTCGATTCGGCTCTTGTCTCTACTCCAGTTCATGTCTCAGATTCTAACCATGTTCTAGATGATGTCCTAGCTCCAGTTCTTGTTCCAGTTCCTGCTCCAGTTCCTATTCCAATTGCTCCTACTCCTACCTCTGTTCCTGCTCTCGTTCCTGTTCTTGCTCCTACTTCTGTAAAGGCTTCTTCGCGCCCTCGACTCCGTATCTCAAAGATATTGCTTCACAAGTTTTCCAGATCTGGTAGTCAAGATTCCAGCTCAGTATTTGCAATCCAAGTCCATCCTTCAACTAGCTCTGCTTCAGAAACGTTTGTTCCTGTCTTTTCTAATAAGTACAAGGATTTTAGCGATGTTTTTGATAAGATCAAAGCCAGTATGCTTCCGGAGCATTGTCCCTATGACTGCCCCATTGATCTTTAGTCAGGGACAACCCCACCATTTGGCCCTATCTATGGTTTATCGCCAACAGAATTGGAGACTTTGTGGACCTATATCGAGGAGAATCTTGCAACAGTTACTGAGTTTATTCGACATTCTTAGTCACCCGCACGAGCTTCCATTTTCTTCATTTCCAAGAAGGATAGTTCTTTGCGGCTGGTTGTGGATTATCGCGGCCTCAACAAGATCAGTGTGCATAATCGGTATCCTCTCCCTCTGATTCTAGAGTTGCTTGAGCGGCTACAAGGTGCATGATATTTCACGAAAATCGATCTTCAAGGTGCCTATAATCTTATCTGGATCAGCGAAGGTGATGAGTGGAAGACCGTCTTTCGAACTCGGTATGGTCATTTTGAGTATACCGTCATGCCTTTCGGCCTTACCAATGCTCCAGCGGTCTTTCAGCACGTGACTAATGATGTTTTTCAGGAATTTTTGGATCTCTTTGTTATTATCTATCTAGATGATATTCTCGTTTATTCAAAGACTTTGGAGGAGCATGAAGAACATGTCAAGAAGGTCCTTCAGAAGCTACGGGAACATGGACTTTATGCCAAGCTGGAGAAGTGTCAGTTCGAGCAGGACAATGTCAAGTTTCTTGGCTATCACATTACATCTCAGGGTGTTTCCATGGATCTAAAGAAGGTCAGCACAGAAACACCTTCCTCGGTTAAAGATGTACAGTGCTTCTTAGGGTTTGCCAATTTTTATCGCCGCTTCATCTTGTCTTGCCTTTGACACGTCTCATCAGGAAGGATGTTCTCTTTGGGTGGACAATTGAAGCAGAATCAGTATTCATCACTTTGAAGCATGTTGCCCGTCCCTATATTCTCGAAGCTGATGCATCAGAATTTGTTCTTGGCAGCATCTCGTTGCAAGAGGGGGATGATCATGAGCTGCACCCTATCGCCTATCATTCTCGAAAGTTCCAGGCTACAGAGATCAACTATCCTATTTACGATAAAGAACTTTTGGCGATTGTTAACTCTTTTCAGGAGTGACGACGATTTCTTGAAGGTTCGCCTCACAAGGTGACTGTGTATACAGACCATCGCAATCTGGAATATTTTCAGTCTACTTGAGTTTTTAATCGATCGGGCTCGGTGGCATACACAGATGCTATCCCGCTTTGATTTCGTCATCAAATTTCGGCCTGGCACGCTTTAAGAGAAACCAGATGCTCTTTCTCGCTGATCTTATTTCGAACCTAGGCAGGAAGGAAGGAAGGTTCTTTTACCGTCCGCGGAGGCCAATCGGCCTATGTGACCCAAATTACACGTACCCGGATTAACCTCCCAAAGGAGGAAAAAACCGTCGCAGCAACAAGCCTGCTGGCAGCTGTACAAATATACATATACACATGAATTCCCAACACCTCATATAGGCGCCCGGGGGCAAGGGAACCAGCATTTGATCAACAATCACAGGTTATTCTAGGACCTGATCGTTTACAGCTTATGGCCATCACTTTGTTTGAGGGGTCTCATGATACATTCTGTGAGGTTGGACTATGATCATTTTGAGGTTCGAGATGGACTTTTATTTCGTGATAAACTTCTGTATATTCCGGATAGTGCCCCTCAACTACAAGTTCTGCAGTCCTGCCATGATTCTCCTCTCGTTGGCCATTTTGACATTGCCAAGACTCTGAAACTTATTGCTCGAGATTATTGGTGGCCAGGTCTCCGCCGCACTGTTGTGTGATATTTGTTGTCTTGCAAAAGCTCCCAAGCACCATCCACATAGCCTGCTTCAGCCTTTACCAGTTCCAGTCGGTCCTTGGAAGAGCATTTCAGTGGATTTTATTGTTGAGCTTCCATCCTCCTAGGGCCATGATGCCATCCATGTTGTTGTTGACTGTTTTTCCAAGATGACGCATTTCAGTCCTTGCAGCACTTCTATCTCCAGCAAGGCCACGACGGTTCTTTTGCTTTGAGAGGTGGTTCGACTCCATGGCTTACCAAATAACATTGTCTATGACCGTGGCCCCCAGTTTGTTGCCAGCTTTTGGAAGCGTCTTTTGCAACTCTTGCATGTGGAACGTTTGCTCTCTTCCGGACATTACCCAGAGACCAATGGGCAGGTGGAGCGCAGTAATCAAATACTTGAGCAGTATCTGCGATGCTTCATCAATTATCAGCAGGACGACTGGGTTGATTGGCTACCCCTGATAGAATTTGCTTACAATAATTCTGTTCATGCTTCTACAGGCCAGACTCCATTCTTTATTAATTTCGGCATGCATTCCCGGTGGTCTTTCATTGCTCCTGGATATGACTCAGTCAATCCCAGTGCCGAGGACAGGCTCGAGAAGCTTCGCAGGTTCCAGGACAATCTTCAGCACCATCTCCTCCAGGCCCAAGCACGTTATCATTATCGTGCAGATCAGCACCGCCAGGATGCTCCTCATTTTTCAGTTGGTGATCTTGTTTGGCTCTTGCATCGGGATTTGCCGACAGCTAGCCCGTGTAATAAGCTCGACTATCGGCGCTTAGGTTCCTACCTATCATTGAACGAGTTGGTGATGCTGCTTTTCGTCTTAAGCTTCCACCATCAGTTCAACTTCACCCAGTGTTCCATGTGTCTTTGTTGGAACTCTATATGGCGAATCCATTTCCGGATCGAGTGACTCTACCTCCACCACCAGTCGAGATGGATGATCATGAGGAATTTGAAGTTCGAAAAAATTTGGATTCCAAGTTTCTACGACGTCATCTTTATTATTTGGTCGATTGGAAAGGTTACCCACCAAGTGATAGAACCTGGGAGCCTGTTTCACATCTGACTAATGCTCCTGATAAAGTTACGGAGTTTCACCGGGTAACGCCAAGTTTGAGTACTCCAGCTCTGAGGACTCGTTGCTGGTGTAGGAGGGGGATGATGTGACGACCATATAGATATTTGTATCATACGAGCATTATACTCGTATATGGTCGTCACACGAATGCAAAAGAGTAGTTGCACGAAGCAGGATTTGAACTTGCAACCTTCTAGGTGGGAATCAAGCACCTTTGCTAAGTGCGCTACCAATACTTATTAAAGACATTCCCTCACGTCTTTCCCATATGCAGGGCTGTTCCTAGGAGGTTCTAGAACATTCTAGAACCTACATGCATGCACGACACTCGGCGTGATCTCATCTATTGGAGCGGCGCGATCCTGACCATCGGCCTAGATATATAAGGAGGCACATCCTTCTTGTCAAACCATTCTGGTTCAACGCCAGTCTTGAGCCTTCTAGGCATCTGTCTCGTGTTCCTGGTTGCCTTTGGGCCATTATACTCTTGATTCCTATTCATATATCAGATTCTTTGCCGATCTTGGCGTATTTCTTCCATATTTCTTGCGTATTTTCTACGTATTTTCCTTGTTCTCACGTAGGTACTAGGTTCATGACAATTAGTATCCTTCATATCAGAGGCAAGCTATGAACAGGGGGAGAGAAGAGAACAAATGGGGAAGAGGTCCATACATACCAACAAAGGTTTAGGTTAGAGAGCCGTATGATGGGCAACCACCACGCACGGTCTAAAGAGCATGGTCTTCTTCGCTGCTAGCAGCGAATGAACCTCCGATCCTATATACGTGGGCACCTGATATTCACAAGGGATTACCCACTATGGTTACAGGCGGATTCAGGCGCTTTGGCCAAAACTAATCCTCTATCAACTCTCCTTGTCTATTACTATGTTCCCATATGCAAGAATGCCTCTGTTAGCTGGCTTTCGTAGCAAATCCCATTTTCCTCTCGCCATTTTGGACTCAGAGTTTATTCATTAGCCCTAATAGGAGTAGTTGCTAGTGTTATCAGTCGTTCCCACTACATACGCTCGATGAAAATAATGTATCCTCATAAACCTAAAATCTATATGAATCAATGGATCGTGAGAAATTGTTAATATTAGCCATTACTTTATTTCTTCCCACTCTTTTCTTTTTATATCCCCTCCCTTATTTTTAATACCTCATAAAATGGCACTAAGCTTCTGCTTGCAACCCGAACGACCATGCATGATTCTCCACCCTATTCTTTGGTTGGTTCTGCTATCCGTACTCAGCCTTGCGCTTCGTTCACCCAATAAAAGTTGCCTTCCCCCCTAGCTGCCAGTGGTACTCATGTCTCTCGTGGACGCAGGCACTCTCGGTCATGTATGTACTCCCAAAACCCAACCCTGCCTTTTGACATCGTGAACCTTACTTCCCCTTTTTGTCCTCGGTTTTCGGGCATGCCTCGACGATTTGATCACCTAAAACCTCGGCGAATGAACAACGGGACAGGATGTTCGACCCTGGACAACCAAGATGGAATATTATTTGATCGTGGAGATGCCATGTCAGGTGCACCTAAGACGAGGATAAGGCAACCTTCTCACATAACCGTACGTGGAACAACTTGTTCATGCGATTCCCCTGGAAAGCAAAGGGGGTAGTTCTTATTAAAGATCTTTTTGACAATGATGGAATTATTACTTTCCAAAATTTCGTTCTTGCAGAGGAAGACAACCACACAAAAATGCTCTATGAGGCTATTACTAATACCAGTTCTCATGGCAGCTAGTCTAATTCTCTGGACTCTTGGCAACATAACGGAAAGTGTGGTTACTCAGTGAGACTGGCTTACAGATTTCTGGTGCGCAATCAAGAGATCACCATCCATCTAAAATGGGGAGTTTCCCCTGACACAGCCAGAAGAAACCTGAAATATACGTGGAGCAGCCCGGTCAATCCGAAACTTAAAGCTTTCATGTGGCAGCTTTGGCACAGAGGCCTGGCAACCAACTGTAAGAGATACAAATTATCTATGGCTAACTCTGATGTTTGTGACAGTCTGAATGCTAAGGAGGATGAGAATCATCTATTCAGGCAATGCTTATGGTCGGAATGGATTTTGGAGCTGGCCTCTAACATTTTTGGTTCAAATTTGGTAGCTTTGAATGAAACTAACTTCTTTATGCCCTCAAACCCCGGTGATTGGAGGATTTATGTCCTCCTCTGTAGAATTTGGAAAGGAAGGAATGCCTTCATTTTTAATTGTGAAATCATCCCCCCTGAAGGAATATTTAAACAGGTTCGATATGATATAAATTGGATTCATAAGATTAACAGTTGATTTGGTTACAATTTCAGCTACTTTGTTTATGCTGACAAGGAAGCTCAATGGAGGAGAATCAATCTCAGTACTAACAGCGATTGGACAAAACTTTTTGGAGCTGCCAACATTGTGGAGCATGGAGAAAATATTTGTACTTGTGGATGTTGTTGTGATTAGAACCACAATGTTCGAAGAGAGTTGCTGTGTAAAGCCAAAGACTCCAAGGGCAGATTCAATATGGCCAGGGCAGAAAATTGAATGTGCATTTACTGCACTTTTCACATGGTAATTAAAGCGAAAGCAAGGAAATGCAGGAATCTAAATCTCGGATCATTTCATTAGCATCCTTTCTCTGGACCAGAGTACCAAATACTACCTTTAGCACTTTGCTATACAACACTTTTCGCTGATTTCAATTATAATTTTTAAAGATCATATTATAATCAGGGTTATACTTCCCTTGCAAAAATTTATTTTTGTAACATTTTCTAAAAGTTTAATATAAGTATAGACAGCCTTCAAAAAAAAAAAAGTAATAGCTTTTTATTTTTTGTGGCTTTCTGCTCTTGTCAACCAATATTCTAATATATGACAGGCTTCATCACCTTCTAGTGAGATTAAATTATCTAAGCACTATATAAAATTTATAACCATTCTATTAAATCTTTAAAGAATTGATATGTGTTTCTTTACAAAGTTCAACCACAAGTTTATATCAATGTTTTGTTTGATAAGAAAAAGTTATGAAGCATTTATGTCACTTAAGGTTCTTACTTTGACATTTAGATATGTCCATAAGTTGTTAGACTCTTAGCCTCTCAAAAGATGAGTCGATGGTACAAGGATGTTAATTTTGCAAGTGAAAGTTATTATTTGCAGTATACGACAACTAAGTTTTTTTATACGGTGCCATAGTGTGGGAATATTATGGGGCTCTTATGTTCAAATTTAACCAGAGTTGTCAGAATCCACAAGATGCGACATGGTAGTGACAACTATATATTTGTCAAGACGCTTCACATACAAATAATTCAGGGGGATGGCATGTGAATGTATCAGGCATTAATAAATACCAATGATAAAACTCCACATGTAGTGCGTACGTATTGCAAGAGATGTCAATTGTGAGATTTAGAATTCCAGATGCCATTGATAAGGCATTGGAGAAGCATAAGTGGTTATTTGGGAGGCAAAGGTTATAATGAATGAGTAGTACATTAATGAGGAAAGGGTTAGGGATGTCAACAAGTTGGTACCAGAATGTTTTGTAGTCTTAAATGTTAGGATAAAAGGTGAAACAAAGCTGGTAACATGCAAGGATGTGTGAGAACAACGAAAAACCTATAGCGGTCATGTCATGAGAGATAGGATCTTATACGAAAGCTGCTAGAATCTTGTACGGTTCTTCCCTTAGGATCTCGAAAGAACATCCTAAGCGCTTGGGATCACGCCTTATACAGCTCGTTGGACAGAGTGTGTAAGGAGTATTCACCATGGGTAAGAAATGCAAATAACCCATGAGCTGGAGCGCGAGTGGGTTATTGTGCATAACCCACGAGAGGGAAGGATTGACCTCCTTAAACATAGATGGAGAAAGTTATCCCTTTGCTTAACACAGATATACTCTAGGAGGTTACATGATAATCGTTGGTGGACTATCGTGATAATCCTTATTGTAGTATGTTCTCTCATTTAATTCATTCTGATCCAAGGGCTGCCAATGTTACTTTCAACATCTATGGTTTAAGAGTGAGTTAATTCTCCCCTCGTGTAGGTAATAGGTTGAAAAGTTTAGCCGTAGGATCAAGATTTATTTCAGATCATTAACATGCAGATTGGTTCAAGAGGTTATAGAAATAATCTTCTACTAGTTATAATCCTCTGTTGCATTATGTTCTTGGTTTTAACTAATCAGAGAGGAAACTAGGCAGTAAACAATGGACAGACAAGCTAAATCTACTCCTGAAGGTAAATCTACTTGGCTAGGTAGTGGTGGTGGAATTTTAACGTCCATAGGAAGCCGTAGCTTATGGGACACTGTACAACATACCTAATGGGTTTTGGAGCTCTCACCACTGTACAATGTTTGAAGTGGGTCCATAACAAGGTGGAAACCCCCACCAGCAATGGCATTGGAGAAATGTTATTGAAGGACTTAGGCAAAATGTCCGTTTTTTGTGAAAGAGGATGAATCAACCGTTTAGTATCTGGCAAAGATTTTAGGGGGTTTAGATTAGAGGTCACTTTCAGGCTTAATATATCATAAGAGATATGGCCATTTTCAAGGTATTTTAAGGCCGTGCTAAAAATGGACCCTTTGAATGGAAGCTTTGGCTATGGCGATTCCGGCAAGGGCTCTCATTAACACAAATACTGCATATTCCATTAGGGCATTGTATAACTGCCTGTCATGCACATTCACTCGCTCGCCAACAAAAAAAATAACGCCAGCCTTAAGCTTTGGCTATGGCAGTCCAGATCGCATCTCAGGCAGGCTCATCTGCCTCCTCTGACAGGCGCTTACCTTTACCGGATTGGCGCATGTAAAGCAAATTCCTTAAACCCCCGTCCTTGGATTTTAATAAGATCATTAAACCTTTTGATTTACTGGGAAAATTCTCTCCTCGTTATGTGATTGTTGAGTTCTTAATTCGATACGCTGCTGCAGCGGCAGAGCTTTGAAATGCTGCTGCAGCGGCGGAGCTTTGGGGTTTCGATTTGGGACGAATTAAGGGGGACTTGGTTCGTTAATCCGAGATTTTTGAATGATCCAAGCTTTTGAATTCCGATTTCGATAGAATCGTTAATACTCCAGAAACAGAGGGATTTGGGTCTGTGTTAGCGGCAGAATCGTTAAAATTCAGAGACGAATTCTTAAATTGTGATTGAATGTGTTAATCGGAGACAGAAACAGGAAATGGGGGGACGGAATTACGGATTACTAGAAGCAAGGACAAAACAAATTGGATTGGGTGTTGCAGATTAATGAATCAGGAGGGATAGGATGATGGGATGGGAAAACAGGAAAAACTTTCTGAGGCATCCAAATGCATGCATGTGTAGAGCAATTGCGCGAATAAAAGGAGTAGTTATGATCGGAATAGTGGCTCTGTTGGATCTGACAAGATTTTGAAAGCAGAGGACAGGGGGTGGGCCGTTGCAGCCATAGCCAGAGCTTGAAGAAGCCCTTCTTCTTCCTTGGCACCACGGCATCCCTCGAGCCCCGCCCAGATCGAGCTTTCAAGCCTTGAAAGGGATAATGCACAGGGATTTAGTACCAGCGTCCCTTTCAATCCCGCTAATTCCACTACAAATTTTCCAGCTTTGCAGCTCGCCGCTGCAACATATTTGGCCCTGTTAGCAACGGAAAACTGGGTTTTTTTTTTCAATTTCTCTCTTTTCCACTCTTTTGTCCATCGCCAGAAAGCTTAACCAATTCTAGCCTTACTCATTAAACCACCATAGCCAATTCCGATGTTTTTCCTCTACAAATTTCCAGCTCTATAGCTCGCCGCTGCAGCATTTTTTTTTTTTCCCGTCTCTGTCTCTTCAAAACTAGCTTCTTTTATTTCTCCATTTTCCTCCATCGCTAGAAACCCAGCCAATTCTAGAAATACCATCAACCCACCATAGCCAATTCCGGCGTTTTTTATATCCTCTGTTTTTTTATTTGGCCAATTGCCCACAAACGCCTCCATCGCCATAGCCAATTCCGTCAGAATTCCAGCTTTTATTTCCATTTTCCTTTCCGGTATTTGCCATAGCCAGAGCTTATTGGGTTTTGGCCAGAAAGCACCAATTCGCCATCGCCAGAACGTCTGGATCAGGCCAGACGGCGTCCACCATCTCCGTTCCTTTTCCAAAAGCTGTTGCCGCTTGTCATTTACTGCCATAGCCTGCCTGTTTTTGATCTGCCCATGTTTTGGGCTGCATCGGATTTCTAAAACCTGGTTAGTCCGCTTCATCCTTGGGATCAAAACCGAGTTTTGGGATTAAGATCGGCCCATTTTTTGGCTTGGACAATGAATCCTCTGTCTCTTGTGCTGGGAAAAAACCTGCGGCAAGTGTTTTCTGACAATTGTTCTCTGCGCCTCCTCCCCAGAGCCTCATCTTTTTTGCACAGTCTTCCTCTTGAATCAATGCGCAAATTTGTCATCTTCTTTGCCCATTTCTAAATCTTATCTGTTCTGCCGGATCAACCATGTCCACTCATTGATTCTATCCCTCCTCTTCGGAAGAAAAAAAATGCCCAAAACATGCATTTTTTCATCTCGCAACACCTGGCCGATCTGCAAAAAAATACGCCGATGGTTCAATCCTAGCAGCATTTTCTGCCGATTCAACAGACAATGCTGAGCACAGAAATCTTCCGCAGGCGCAAGATCTTTCTTTGATCGAAGCATCTTCTCCTCCAAATCCAAAAAAAATGCCATTTGGGTTCAATCTTGGAGTCGTTTTACAGTCTAATCAGGTACAAAAACCTTGAAAACAGGCATTTTTTTCTTCCTGTAAGATGATGCCGCTGTTGTATATCGTGATACTGCTCTGCATAAATCCAAAAAAATTAGCATATGGGCAGGATGATCCGAAGATAGATCCGGTAGAATCAGATGCGGTTTTTGATGTTTTATATTCAATCAACTATGAGATAGATTGGCGAGGGATGTATCCAGGCAATCCATGCACAGGAGGGCCGCACGGAGTAAACTGCGATTTAGATCCAAATAATGTATGGCATGTGACAGAGCTAAATCTGGGCTGGGTTTCAGATTACGTAAACAATCCGCCCTGCAGCTACAATGCATCAATCCATCCATCAGTGCTAAAATTTTCGCATCTGAAGAAGCTTTTCTTCTACAAATGCTTCATGCATAAACAGGTTTATATTCCGCCCCAACTGGCCTATTTGTCGCCATCGCTCAAGCATCTTACTTTCCAAGGAAATGTTGCATTAATCGGTAAGATTCCGCCGGAGCTGGGCAATCTAACCCATCTGGAAAGATTGGTTCTCGCAGAAAATAAAATTGTGGGCGAAATTCCTGTCGAATTGGGTAATCTAAGAAGCCTCCGGCAGCTCGTTTTGAGCCATAATGGATTATATGGCACCATACCCACTTCTATTGGAAGCTTAAAAAGGCTTCTCATTCTTGATCTGAGTGGAAATATGTTCGCCGGATCTATTCCGGCGGTTTTATACGGGCTTCCAGAGCTTCAAAAATTGGATTTGAGCTTCAATGTTTTACAGGGCAGCATTTCTGATGAATTGGGCGGATTGAAAACTCTTAAATTTTTGGATCTGAGCCATAATAATCTCACAGGGCAGATTCCGCAAGGATTAGGCAGTTTAACAGAGATGCAGAGCTTGTTTTTAGGAAATAATCCTCTGGGCGGTCAGCTTCCTGATATTTTTGGCGGATTAAAGAGCTTGATGATTGTGGGTTTATCGCAATCCTTCTACAGAGGAAAAATTCCGGATTCGTTAGGAAGCTTGAAGAATCTGAACTCGTTATCGTTAGATAATAACAGATTAAGCGGAAATATTCCGGCCAATCTGGGGCAATATGGGAGCATTTATCATATGAATCTGAGCTCTAATTCTCTGTCAGGCCCGCTTCCGTTTGGTTCTGCAATTTTAACCAGAATGGGAAGAAATTTAATTGTGAAAAATAACGCAGGGTTGTGCTATGAAAAAGGGCTTGAAAATGCAGGCGCCGGATCCCTGGGCATATCCACTTGTGGGTCTTCTTCGTCCGCCGCTGTTGCATCTTCGCCTTTTGTTTCAAATTTAAGCTCCCAAATCTCCATAGCCAGGTCTACAACCGCCGGAATAGCCATTTCTGTGCTTATTTTTTGCTTCTGGCATGATTTTTAGACGCAGAAATCTGCCTAAACATTCTTCCTAGTTTTCAGAGCCAGAATATGGCGTAATACTGCTTGGATTTGTTGGAAAAATTTAGCAGCAGATGTTTCTGAGGATCTTGTTCAGATACTTATATCATATAATATTCAAAATCATACCGTTATTTTGTGATAGCTCTTATATGATGATGCAGTTTTTTCTTAAAATATGAAGAGATCTTCCTGGGGAACTGTTTCTGATCCAGTAAAACAGTTCCCTGTTAATTGTACATTCCTCTTTCATAAATTTTTAATCTGCTTATAGGTTGATCAACCAAAAAACCTAGATTGATCAACCAAAAAAACTACATTGATCAACCACAAAACAAGATTCATTCCTATGAATCGAAATACTGGAGCTTTTCTATTTAAGATGTTCTATCTAAGAGATTGATCTAGAAAAAAAAATTCTACTGTTTTAACTGATTTTACTATGGGTTCTCTTTTTTTTTCGGAGTACTTGTTTAACTAACTTATTTTGTGTGTCAGAAGTTAAGGTTGAAAAGAAAAAAAAGGCTGTATGTATGTTCAGCTTTCTGTTTGGCTTTAGACTGGCATAGCCATGTGCTTCCCCTACAAACATCTGGCATTTGTATTTTTGTCTGCCCAATGAATAGAGTACTTGTTCATGTTTTTATTTCCTTGGAATGTTTTATGCTTAGTACATCTCCTCAAAATTATCAACCCCTCTATGTCTTCCATTGCATCCTGGTATATTCATTGCACATGCCATGTCCCTGCATCCCAACTCTAATGATGACGTAATATAGTCCTAACCTTGATGTATTATTTCCGTGCTCGAACGCGCTTGTTGATGCTAGGTAACCCCTGGATGAAGAGGGTTTCCGGCTGGAAATCGGCAAGCAGTGCCGCCTATGCAAACGGCATTGCCGCTGTTTGCAAGTTTCCAGCCAAAAACTGTCAACACCCAAGCGGCTACCTGACAAAATGGAAAGAGGGTCGCCTGTTCTTCCAGAAGAGAGTTCCTAGATGCCACGTAGCTGTCGCCCACACTCTGGAATAGAAGTTGGGCTGGGGATTCCGCTCATCCGGTGAGCAAAGCAAGCATCCGGTGACAGGAGGTAAGTTCTTAGTTTTTTTTGTGTGGCTCCCTCTTTCCATTTTGTTGCAGAGGGGAAGTAGGGGTTCCCTTTCGCAATGTGCGGCCGGGGGCCCCACGGTAGGCTATTCTTGATGCCGTTGTTAAGGAAAAGGGACAATTCAATCTTGTCGGGAGGACACAAGCGGGTTCGTGCATCCATAACCTCACGGAGGTATGACCCCAACAAACCCGACGACACCGTATTCAATAACTCATGCAGCGGTTGGCCAAGCACTAGTGTCGAACATACCGGCTCTGGGATATGGGAATTTGGCCCGATTCTGGAGGGCATGACATTCATCCTCAATGGTGCCTGGTGGCAACCACGGGCAAAGCTTTTCCTCCCGTGGCGAGCCCAGCGTCCCGTCTCAATGCGGAGGCGATTCGCTTTAATGGAAGCAGGAGTTCGCGAACCAATCGGGTTAGGGCAAGCGAACCAAAAATTCGCCCGGCGAACCCTCGGAGACGGCGTGGCGGGGGCGTTCTTTAACGGCAAATGGGTCCCGAAGCTTTTAACGCAATGCCGAAACGATGTGGATCTCAATTTCTTTTGAAGCCTATAATTGCTCAGACTTGCTTCGAGAACAAATGTGCTGTTTTGTCCTTGCGTAATTTGAACATCTGCTAGACCCGTCGCCCATGGTCAAAAGAGAACTAGCAATAGTGGGTATTGCCAGGTGCGTGAAATCTTCCTGTCAAATGATATGCATGTTTGCTAAAAGGAAAACGCCAGAGTAGGATTTGGGTGCCTTTTGACTTTCCGGAAGAGCGCAAGCCATGGTTTTCTTGACGGCTGGCTAAAGCGGTACTGGCGGAAGCATCGCCCGTCGCGGAGGTCGCGGGTTCGCTAAGCGAATTTTTGGGGGTTGCCAAAGCGAACCGATTGGAACATAAGTTCGTTTGGGAGCCATTTGAAGCACCGGACATGTGCACCCGTCGCGAATGGAAGCTATAAGTCTGCGCTTCTTCATAGGCAAATGGGTGTACAAAAGTGGTGTGGGCCTCGTAAGCCTAGGATTGACTTGCTGGCGATGGTGTGCCAAGTTTAAGCGTCGTCGAACATCGCATCCCAAAGCGAAGGAAAGTAGCATCTAGGTATAGCTTGAGTGCCTTGTGCTCTTTCTTTGTCCTTACATGTACGCATCTGTTTGCCTGTACACCCTAGCGTGAGAACCACTGAGCTTGCTTGTCCTTCCAGCAGGCTTTGAGGCGTTGGGGACCCATCGCCATGGTCAAAGCAAGGTTAAGCAAACGTGTATCACCCATAGCGACCACCTTCTGGAAGTAAATCATATGGCGTTCTAATGCAGCCCGTTGAAGGG
This sequence comes from Isoetes taiwanensis, assembly GCA_021234155.1. Classification (NCBI taxonomy): domain Eukaryota; kingdom Viridiplantae; phylum Streptophyta; class Lycopodiopsida; order Isoetales; family Isoetaceae; genus Isoetes; species Isoetes taiwanensis. The sequence continues at coordinate 37,235 of JAJEKV010000922.1, forward strand.
TAGAAAACTGTCTCCTGGAGTAGGATTTGGTATGGAACTTTGGACTTTACTCTAAGGGCTCGTGCCAAGAAGGTTTTACACTTTTGCTCGGTCATTCAAGTGTTGAGGGATATCACCAGCCCCCACACTTCTGCCCCATACAAGAGGACCGGCTCGACCAAGGCCCGGAACAAGTGTGACTGGTGGCCCCAGGCATACAACTCTGTCTTGTGGCTGTTGTTCTGCATGGCATATAGTGCTTTCCAACCCCGTAGTGACGGCAAACACGATGGCGGCATCCCGTGGGTGGGCGAAGAACTTCGATCCCCAAGTACTTGTAGGTTGGAGCCGCCTCTACATCTTGTCCCTGGTAAGTGAATGAGGGAAGCCTTGACTGACGGGATGATGAAACAAGCAGCACCCTAGTTTTGGCCAAGTTAACTCGCATGCCAGTGAATCGGCAAAAAGTGTCAAGAGCATCAAGTGATGTTGCATGTCCTCACGGAGTATAGGCCAAAGAGGTTGACATCGTCGGCATATATGAGTTTGGGATTGTGCGATGCACGAGATGGGCGTCACGCCCCTCCATGCTCGAGCCAATCTTCGGTGAGTCAATGTATAGGCCAAAAGAGTGTGGGGAGAGGGGCAACCACGGCGACTCCAATACTCGACGATTCTGCCATTTTCATCACGCGATGTGATATGGCGAGAGCATGCCTCATTATAGCCTATATCTTGCGATACACGCAAGTCAAGGGGGTTTGGTGCCTTGATGCGTCCATAACATGTCAGGGCCTGTGTCAAAAGCTTTTGCGAAATCCACAAAACAACGATGACGAGGTTTTGTTCGGTGATTCCTGCTATCCTCAATCAATGTAGCGGAGTGAAGATATGATCAATTGTGGAATGCCCGGGTGAAAAAACGCTTGTGTGAGAGCTTCGCACATCTACCTCCTGCGCCCATATTGTCGGCCCATTTGCTCAAGGATGCCCGATAGCATTTTTGCAAAGAGAGCGACCATGATAGTGCGATAGTTGGTTTGGGCATTGAGGGTCCCCTGCCTTTGTATATGGGCACAACTCTACTAGTGGTCCGCTCTTGGAGGTAAGCCTTCTTCCAATGCTTTATTGAATAATGCCATGAGGGCGGGCACCGGTGGAGGCTTGACCCATTTCGAAGTTCGCATCCATGCCATCTAAATCTGCTGCCTTCCCATTAGCCAAACGTTGTAGGCCCATGATGACACCCCCTCTGTGATGACCAAAGCCATGCCTATCGGTGGGGGGACTAGTGTCCGACCCCGGCGGGTAAATAAAGTATGTTGCAAATCTTGTACCCATTGCTCAGGGGTGATGTTCTGTGGGGGCACATGGGTCCTGCTCAAGATCCTTCTTGAATGTCTTTGGGTGCGATCCGGGAGACCAAACATCATTCTTGATGCTCTATCCGGCTTTCTTGTTCTTGAGGAAGGAGCGGTATTGTTGATCTTTGTGGTGGGGAGGGTATTATTGTTGATGGCTGTGGCACTGATGTTGAAAGTAACATTGGCAGCCCTTGGATCAGAATGAATTAAATGAGAGAACATACTACAATAAGGATTATCACGATAGTCCACCAACGATTATCATGATAACCTCCTAGAGTATATCTGTGTTAAGCAAAGGGATAACTTTCTCCATCTATGTTTAAGGAGCCTTTTATCTTAACATTTAAGACCACAAAACATTCTAGTACTAACTTGTTGACATTCCTAACCCTTTCCTCACTGTACTACTCATTCATTATAACCTTTGCCTCCCAAATAACCACTTATGCTTCTCCAATGCCTTATCAATGGCATCTGGAATTCTAAATCTCATATTTGACATCTCTTACAATACGTACGCACTACATGTGGAGTTTTATCATTGGTATTTATTAGTGCCTGATACATTCACATGCCATCCTCCTGAATTATTTGTATATGAAGCGTTTTGACAAATACATAGTTGTCACTACCATGTCGCATCTTGTGGATTCTGACAACTCTGGTTAAATTTGAACATAAGAGCCCCATAATATTCCCACACTATGGCACCTTATACAAAAAGTTAGTCGTCATATACTGCAAATAATAACTTTCACTTGCAAATTAACATCCTTGTACCATCAACTCATGTTTTGAGAGGCTAAGAGTTTAAGAGCGAAATATTGGCTCCCGAAAGGGGGTTGGATTCCAAAAATGGCGAGCCGAATACGCCATGCATAAAAATTATTTGTTTATTATTATATGGAAATCAATTTTATTTGCAATGTTGCGTGGCGCAAATGGTCAGTTAGTTTGGTTTTCAACTTCAGTGCGTGAGTTTGAACTCGCCTCTTAACATTTTTTTACTTGGAGGGGTATTCGACTCACATAATACTTTTTGGGCATATTTGACTCACATAATTTACATGCGAATCTACAAGTTGAATACCCCATTTTTGGTATTCGACTTGCAATTTAGAAGACAATCTACGAGTCTAATACCCCACTGGAATCCAACCCATAATTGGGCGCCAATAAATGCACCGAAGAGTAACGACTAATGGACATATCTAAATGTTAAAGAACCTGAAGTGACATAAATGGTTCATAATTTTTTCTTATCAAACAAAACATTGATAAAAACTTGTGGTTGAGCTTTGTAAAGAAACACATATCAATTCTTTAAAGATTTAATAGAACGGTATAGTGCTTAGATTATTTAATCTCATTAGAAGGTGACGAAGCCTATCATATATTAGAATATTGGTTGACAAGAGCATAAAGCCACAAAAAATAAAAAGCTATTACCTTTTTTTTTTTTTTTTTTTTTTTTTTTGAAGGCTGTCTATATTTATATTAAACTTTCAGAAAATGTTACAAAAATAACTTTTTGCAAGGGAAGTATAACCCTGATTATAATATGAGCTTCAAAAATTATAACTGAAATCAGCGAAAAGTGTTGTATAGCAAAGTGCTAAAGGTAGTATTTGGTACTCTGGTCCAGAGAAAGGATACTAATGAAATAATCTGAGATTCAGATTCCTGCATTTCCTTGCTTTTCCTTTAATTACCATGTGAAAAGTGCAGTAAATGCACATGCAAATTTCTGCCCTAGCCATATTGAATATGCCCTTGGAGTCTCTGGCTTTACATAGCAGCTCTCTTCGAACATTGTACTTCTGATCACAACAGCATCCACAAGTACAAATATTTTCTCCATGCTCCACAATGTTGGCAGCTCCAAAAAGTTTTGTCCAATCGCTGTTAGTACTGAGATTGATTCTCCTCCATTGAGCTTCTTTGTCAGCATAAACAAAGTAGCTGAAATTGTAACCAAATCAAAGGTTGATCTTATGAATCCAATTTATATCATAAGGCAATTTTACATGAATCAATACTACCAACTAGGATGTGCCACCTCCCATTATTATCATGGACCATGTGATTAACTTCCAAGTTGGTTTTCTGATTCCAGGCAATGGCAATACCTGCAGAAGAATCGTTAGCACTAATGGACCAAACTTTAAAATTAGGGGGGAGGGCCCTGGATATAATATTTTCATGGTCAGGATCATGAATTTTATGTTCCTGAATAAATAAAATATCAGGGATAAGAGTAGAGAGACAGACCTTAGACGATCCCTTTTGACTCAACTGTTGATACCCTAGAGATTGCAGGTAATTATCTTAACAGGATTAATCATTAACATTTGTACAAACCTTTGGCCATCCTTGATTGAATGGCTGAGTTTCTCGGGCTGAGTCTTACTGGTCCAATACAGGATTTTTTCTGACCTCTTCCTCTTCTCTTTGAGGTGATCTGTTTCCATCCCATCTCATTGTAGGAATGAGTGAAGTCACTCTCTGAACTATGTTCTTTTGTTTCTTCCTCTTCATAGGTCTCTCCCTTGATTGGGAAGGAAAAAGTCACCATACCTATGTTAATCTTAACAGCAAGATTGACATTTTTGAATATGAGAACAAGAATAAGAATAAGAATAAGTTTTTAGCGTCCACGGAGACCAATTGGCCTATGGGACCCAAACAAAAAAAGCAAAGCGTATTCTTGTGACAGGATTAAAAACCCCCCGCCAGAAGGGTTTCGAGAGGAAAAACTTAGCGATAATAAGCATCCGGGCGGTATTCTTCACAATTGCATAGGACGGTTCAAGACAATCCGAGTAGGACACAAAGCGAGTCAGGTGCATCCATAACCTCACGGAGATATGACCCCAACAAGCCCATCGACGCCGTAGTCAATAAGCGATGCAACGGTGGCGGGGCACCGCGATCGAACATACCTCTCGGATATGGGCAAATCGAGGCGGTCGAGGGGAGGGTATGACATTCATCCTCAATCGCGCCACGATGGCAACAACGGCAAAGCCTTTGCTCGTGCTTCACGAGCCCAACGCCCCTGTTTCAATGCGGAGGCGATGTGCCCCGTCGCTTGAATGGAAGCTATAAGTCTGCGCTTCTTCATGGGCATTTGGGTGCACAAAATCTTGGTGTGGGCCTCTTGTGAGCCTAGGATTGACTTGCTGGCGATGGTGTGCCTTTTTAGCGTCGCGTCGAGCCTCGCATCCCGGAGCTTATGAAGGAAAGTAGCATCTAGGTACAGTTTAAGTGCCTGCGCGATCTTTCTTTGTCACGACACGGGCGCATCTGTTTGCCTGCCGCTTTGACGTGAGAACCCTTGAGCTTGCTTATCTTTCAAATGAGGATTTCAGCGTTGGGGCCCCATCGGCGGGCCAAAGCAAGATGGGGCAAGCGTGTATCAGCCATAGCGACCACCTTTTGAAAGTAAGCGATATGGCGTTCCAATGCGGCCCGTTGAAGGGTAGAAAGCTTTGTCTCACGGAGTAGGATGCAGTGCGGGCCCCGTGGACTTCACCCCGGGGCCCCGTGCCAAGAAGGCCTACGCACTGCTTTCGAGGTCATTCGGTGTTGAGGGATATCACCGGACCCCACACTTACGCCCCATACAAAAGGACCGGCTCAACCAAAGCCGAAACAAATGTATTTGGTGGCCCCAGTACAACAACTACCTTGTGTGGGCATTACGCATGGCATATAGTGCTTTCCAACTGCCGTGACCACTTGGCGATAACCGCATCCCAATGGGTGGTAGTTGAGAACTCAATCCCCAAGTACTTGTAGGTGGGAGCCACCTCTACCTCTTGCCCCCGGTAAGTGAAGGTGGGAAGCTCACGGTGACGGGACGATGCAACTAGCGACACCCTAGTTTTGGCCAAGTTAACTTCGCATGCCGGTGAATTGGCAAAAAGTGTCAAAACATCCGGTGATTTGCATGTCCTGCGGAGTATAGGCCATGAGGTTGACATCGCCGGCGGCATATATGAGTTGCGGATTGTGTGATGCATGAGATGTGCGGCGCCTCCATGCTCGAAAGCCAATCTTCCAACTGATCAATGTATAGGCCAAAGAGTGTGGGGGAGAGGGGCAACCCGGCGCACTCCAATACCTCACCCGATTCTTGGTTGTCTTTGCGGTGTGATACGGCTGAGCATGCCTCGTCTGACCTATATCTTGCATGCCGTGCAAGTCGGGGGTCCCGGTACGCGCAATCGTCCCCGAGCTTGCTGCGAGAATGCGTGTCGAATCTTTTGCAAAATCAGCGAAAAACATGCAGTCTGAGGTTACGCGGCGATTCTGCTATCCTCAATCAATGTGTGCGGTGAAGATATGATCAATGGTGGAATATGCAGATGGAACACTGCTGTGTAAAGAGCTCGCACCTCGGTTTCCTCTGCCCATATTGTCGGTCATTTTGCTCAAGGATGCCGATAGCGGTTTTGCAAAGAGAGCTGACCATAATAGATACGGTAGTTGGCGGGCATTGAGGGTCCCCACTTGCTGTATATGGGCACGACTGCGCTTTCGTGGTCCATTGCGTGGGAAGCCTTCTTCGCCAATGCTTTATTGAACGATCTTTGTGAGGGGCGGGCACCGGTGGAGGCCCGGCCCATTAGGAAGTTACGCGCATGCCATCTAGATCTGCTTTGCCTTCCCATTAGCTAGAATTTTGTAGGCCCATGATAACATCCCTTACTGTGATAGCTTGAGCCATGCCTATCTGTGGAGGGGTGGTGCGACCCCGGCCGGGTCATTACAAGCTGTTGCCAAATCTTTGTACCCATTGCTCAGAGGTGATGTTCTGTGTGGGTTTGTGCGGGCTTGCTCAAGACCCTTCTCGAATGTCTTGGGGTTGGGTCGGGGAGACCAAACATCTGTTGCTGATGCTCTGAGGTATCGGCCTTCTTGTTCTTGAAAGGGCGGTATTGGTGATGGCACGTAGGCGAGAGATGGGATCGATGACTTCTTGGGGTGTGCGTTTAAGCTCGGACACTCATCATCAAACCATTTGTTGCGGGGAAGGTGGTAATGCACGTAGTGCGTGGCGTACCCTCCCAAAGCATCTTTCGGCCGGCGAGGAAGCGGGCAGTCGGCTTCGCAGATTGCTCTTGAAGTGTGGGGAGTTGCGGCTGATTCCGGCGGATCATGCTCAAGCGGTATTTGGGCATAGGTCCTCGCTGCGGTCGTAGTCCAGCCTTGTTTGGGGCACCGGTGTGTTGAAGCGGCGAGTGCACGGGAGCCTCCCAATGGAGATGCATGAATAGGGGCGGTGGTGCGAATCTACTTCCCGTCCGGGTATACGTCAGATGGAAAATGAGTAACCGGTCGCGAGCCCGTTCCTCAACCCGTGAGATAATCGACCACCTTTGGAGCCGCCCCCTTGGTTCTCCACGTCTACAAGTCGCAACAAGCTGGAAGGCGGCCATTGTGCCAATCCATTACAAATAACGAGGTCAAAGATACTACCCGAAAGCGGCAAGCTGCGCCGCCATAGCGTGAAATATGGCGTCATCGATATCCTTGACCAAGCCACCTCTGCGGGGTTGGTGCCAAGGCGTCCTGCGCCAGGGGTCAAATTTGGAACACCTTTCGGCTCTGATGCGTGCATTAAAAAGTAAGCCAAGCAACATAACCTTGCCCAATTGTTTGTCTTTCTTTGTATGTCATCATATAGATCGACATAGGGCTCCAATCGATCCACATCGAATAGGTGTTATAGAAGTTGCTCGGCATGTAGAAAGTAGCATCTTTGCTATGAGGAAAGTGTAAGCATTTGTCATCTTGCCGCGGCGCACCCACAAGTAGCGATTGTGCTACGTTTTGTACAACGAGGCCCGGAGTGCCTCAAAGGTTGCCGCGGTAGTAGCGAGTAGCGCCGCCATGCCCTCGCTTGCACGTGCACTCATTGAACAGAAATGCGGATAGCACGGGAGGTCCGTGTCATTGCCTGCATGCTCCCATGTTTCCATGAGGAAAATGAGATCCATATCTGTTGCAATAGAGTTGAGACTCTCGCCTTTCTGCCAGGGGAAGCCCCGGCAGTTCCAAGACACCATCCGGAGGCACAGTTCCTATTTGGTGGCATTCGACGTGGACGCTCGATGATCTGCCCCGGTTACAGGAAAGTGCTCAGCCAACAAGGAAAGTGCTCAGCCAACAAGAAAAAAGAACTTGACAGAAATGGTTATAAATCTCTATGTGGCATGTCGTGAGCGGTTCTAAGTTTCTGCCTACCCTGCCCTACCATGCCTGACCTGCTTTAATTTTTTTGTTGTTTTCTCTTACGAGAATGAAAAAGAGACAAATTGAAAAAAGAAACTAACAAACTATTTTTTTCCCACAAGCTAACAAACTATTTTTACCCACTTTTACATGAAATTTTTCCTCCCTCTCGTTCACTTCGGAATCACTTCACAGAAACAATTTTTTTTCCACCCTCTCTCGACGAGTTTTTCCCTCCGCTCCATTTTGGAATCACTTCCCTAGATTGCCTGTACCATCCTAGACAGAAAATACTTTTTTATTTCTAACGTGGAAGCTATCCAAGCATGTGGACAGGTTCAAGAGCATAATAGCTTCCACATAATCTATGAACAGGTAAGACCACAATAAATTTTAGAAAGGATTAGTGCTTTGACTAATTCTTGCATTGGTTTTCAGAACAATTGTTAGGAGAGATCTAGGCACGCTTGCTAGGATTGGCTTTGGCACATGACTTGTACGACCCAACGTTCAATACAAGTAGGATTTCGAGCTTGTCCAAGAACTTGAGATTCTATTGTCTCTCATATTCATTGTTTTTCTATTCCACGCACCCAACAAACTTATGTAGGAGATATCTGTAAGGTAGGATACATACTATTGTTTTTCCTCATTTTATCTGATAATATATGATCTATATTCATAGAAGCATTTGAATATTGTATCTAATTTAAGCCTGATGACTCGTGTTATCCAAATATTTTACACGTTTATTAGGAATTTAATTGAAACGATATCAAGTTTTGAAAGGCTACTGCATGGATCTAAATGCACACTTTTTAAACTCGCAATTTTAATGCTATGCTCTTTAAAGCCTTTTAACAATTCCATGCTCCATAGCTGAAATAAAAGGAAGCTTGACTGGATGTTTAGTTTCAAATAATTTGCTAATTATTGTTGTACCATCTTTCACAAGGCCCCCAAAAAATAATTGTTATTAGTTTTTCATAGCAGTATTTTCATAAAACCACGATAATAAAGCAATCTAAGTTTGTGGGTTAATATGTTGATATACTATGAAGAGTTAAATAGTGTGGTTCTTTTTTGTGATCTATTGTTCTAGTTTTTTTCCATAGCTCACCATTATGGTATTTTTTTATAGTTAAGTTGCTTGATTTAGTAATATGGTTTTAATAGTGCTTTGTTGCTACGTTTTATGTAAGTGGGCCATAAACTAGTAACGATTTTCATTTTATTTGTTCATACAACCTAAAGTGGTTGCCTAATGAAGTTGTTTACATATTTTTGTATGAACTAACGTTGTTCCATACAATAAAATGTCCCAAAAGACTTAGGCTAACTGCTATTGGTTTTTTTTATCAAAACAATAAATATTTGCATCATTTGACCTATTCGATATTAGGAAAAACCAATGGTGTCTGAACAAAGCAATTAGTATTGGTTTAATAAAAGTAATAGCACATATTCAACTTGAAAACCATTGTCATTATAAGACATCAATGTCTTAAGTTTCTCTATTCTATTCTATTCTATCATGTAAGTTTCTCCATCAAAATTCTAATGTTTTTATTATGTAGTTCTTACTGGCTTTTAAAAAAATTAGAAATGTCATCCAACCATATTATACGCCGTACCGCCTTAAAAAACAAACTGGGGAATCTTTTTGCATTAAGAACGTGTATCAAGAGCATATATCGAGCACCCAAGGATTTGAACTCTGGTATTTCCAGTAGCTAGTAATGGGGACTCTAAAACTAAAAAGATTCATCCCTATATAAATTTAAGAATTTACAGTCATTAATCATTAATATATAGCACAGCACGGCATTCTGATAGGATACAAGGAAGAATAAACCTAAACAAAAAACATCCCAAAGTTTCTTGAAACATAAAATCCTAATGGTAACAGATAGACCACTATGCCGCGACTCGATGGCGTAAAAGCAATTTTTCAGCATTAGAACGTAAAGGTATTTGATCGCCACCAGAAATTAGACCTGACATAGTAACAAAACATAAATGGATTTTTAGTGGAATTCTCAGGAAAATACAAATACATAAGAGAAGCTGCAGAATATAGCGTGCTTCCACAAAGAACTAATAGTGGAATTCAAGCAAGCCCACATATATGCTGATACTACAAATACTAGTGCACCCATGCAAAAGACACCATGGAAATGTTCTAACCTGGCCAGAAGCTAATCTCATTGTCTAATGGCTGACATCTGCCTTGCTTCTATATTTCTGCCATTGCCAACGCTTAAAATCATGATCTTGAGCTAAATCTACCTGCAATAATCACTTCCCTGGCATTTACTAATTGCAGTATACCCTTGTAGCACATTTCTTGAGTCCATACTGACATTGTGGCCACGACAATGATGAGGAGAGATCTATCTACAAGCAAGAAACCCATAGTACATGCAAGAATGAAATAATACAAAATCTACCACAATGCAACTAATATTTCTTTCTCGTCTTTGCTAGCCAATCAAACAAGAATAAGAGCAAATAGTTTTGGTTTCGTACCTCTGTACACACATAATAATCTACTTTGTTTAAGTTCAAATATTGCTTGTTAGAAAAGTGCTTCTCCTCCTGCAAACCACCACTTTAGATAATCTAAATAGCAAAAGAAGAAAACAACAGGAGCAGAATGCAATAAATGCATCATGTTATGCCACACTATTAGCAAGATCGTAAGCAAACAAAATACAGACTGATGCATCCAGAAATTGAAGAAGAACAAGAAATCACACACAAGCCAATTGCACAAACAAATTGAAATCATTATGAGGCTCCATAGGAACCAAAGAAAGTAACACTTTAACCTCAAGCTTGCAACTGATTGAACAAGGCCATCGAACACCTAGTTTTCACGTCATTTGCTGTATTTACGACCTTGAAATAAAAATCTCCCAATCCGGCCAAACCCACGTGATGAGAGAAGAAAAGAAAGAAAAAGAATGTAACATGGCAAGAACGATAAAACTACTGTGGCTAGAGCTCTGATGGAAAATCAAAGGTCGTTGCTTGACATAGCAAAGACAAAAGAAGGAATAACCGTGGAAAAATAACAAACCAAATAAGGAAAGCAAGGCTTACCGTGGTAGCTGAAGATTTACTCCTTTGCTTTCGGCCCGACAAGCATTTGAAATACATCTGTAAAAACAACATCAAGACAAAGTAACCAAGGAGTTCACATAAAAATCACTCAAAGATTGAGAATCACTCGGATAGGATGCAGGATTAAAACAAAACAAATGCAAGAACTCAAATTTTCAGATTAGCAAGCTTCGATTTCCCATCTTCCTGACTTAGCCTTGCAAAATGAAAGAGTTCTACATAGCAACTCACCAGCAAATGGACGGAAAGCGTTGCCGGAATTTGACGGCATGCGAAGAGAATAGTTTTGCCCTATTAGGGTTTCGACCCAGCCTATTATATTACAAAATATCATTTTGTAAGCATTTTCACATTTATAATATCATAACTGGGTCGCTGGAATTTTTGGTAGGTTAATTTCATGCAACCACGTCAGTTACACCGATTTCACAGAATGCTAATTCTTGGGATTGTTCTGCATCATTGGAGCAGCAGGTCACGGATCTTGGCAAAATGATTGGCTCCCCAGTTATGATATTGTTAGGGCCGCCGGTCGCAGCATCCACTGGACAAGTAGGGAATGTTGTAGACAACTTACCATAATACAAAACCAAATAAAAGCACACCCGATATTATTTGTAATTCTTAAAGTTTCTATGGCTAGAGGGGTGCCCACAAGTAGGCCTAGGATTCTTGATCAACGAGATAAAATCAGATCCAAGATGCATTAGGAGCACGATGCAAGCAAAGGCACAGATGATGCACACCCTCCCCTATTGCCACTCCAAGCCAAGAAGCATGTATTGGGTCATGAAACAACTTTCATGCAAATTATCGTTATTGGACATGCTCATGACCTATTAATCCTAGTAGTAATGATTGTACTAGCCCATTGTATGGGTCCCATGACCTATTGGTCTTCGTGGACGTTAAAAAAACTATTCTATTCTATTCTATATGTTATGCTGACAATGCATCATTTGCATATATACGCTTAACCAACATACCCCAATACATTACAAAGAAAAGGCAGATTGGGAATATAAGAAGAGACATCTCATCGTCAATTAGTTACGGGGCATTTTTCCTAGTTCCTTTAACATGAAATCTAGGGGATGTCAATATTTGTTTTGGCATTCTCTTTAATAATGTATATATGTACCTTTCTAGCGGCATTGTTGTTGTAAGCCTATGTAAACAACCTAGCAAAAATTCTGCCTTCCAGTCCAATGAGAGTTTGAGATGTGGAAAAAGTTCATCCCAAAATCGGCGTTTACTTAATTTCTACTTGACTTTTTTCGTTTTTGTCATGTCGCTATAGTTCAAAACCTGCGCCATAACTGCTACAACTCAAGATTCGCCATAGCATCTGCCAAAACCTGCAAACTAGCCAAACTCTTGCAGAATGCAGCCGAAATGGCGTCAGCATGGTTTCTATACTAGACACACAAGTGAACATTCCCTTATACATAATATAGAAGCATTATCATAGTTGGACATATCTTGAAATTGTACAAATCACAATATGCAAATGAAGAAAAATATTTGCATCATGTGAGTAGCATCAAGATGGATAACACTCCTATCATAAAAAATCAGTTTGAGTTATACATTCCCTAGAAAACGCACATAGCCTTTCCAAATTACATTGCGGAATAAAAATACCTCTTTGTGTTGTTTATACTATTCTATTCTATTCTATTCGATTATGGTTATACTTAGTAGCATAGAGAATTTCTGAAGATTACACTTGGCCAATGATGATTTTGCAGAAAGCTCACTAACTAATACCAAGAGCAACTTTTTTTCTAGTATAGATATATGCAACTGCCAAAATCATTTAAGTATGAGTGAAAATATTTGCACAATGCTTCTAGATGTTATAGGTTCTCGCAAAGTCATGGAATATGTGCTTTTAAAGTGTATTGGAAGCAGAAAGACAAAGGTTGGTTCTTGAAATAGGATGTTTAGGAACGTGTGTCGACTATGAATTACATAGCTCGTAGTTGGAAGCAGCATTTGAATGTTTGCTTTATTTGGAATCCCAATGCCATATGGTTTGCGAAGAGAAAATTAATCCTGTGCTGTATGTGGGTCACATGAATATATGTTACCACACTTCCCTATAAAGAATTAATTTAGTTTATAGAGAGCAGAAAGAGAAGTAGGACAATTGCATCTATAGCAATTGCAAAATTGAAATGGCAACAACTCGATGAGTTAATGAACTTTGTGAAAACTTGAAGATGGATACTATTTTCTTCAAAATTGACCAACAATTGCAATTACGAGAGTAAAGTATGCTAGCTTATTTACATCTAACCAATCGTTGCATGTACTTCTGCAGACCTCTGAGATGATGCGGGTCAATATGCAACACATTGGCACATAAATATTCTTGACTAGGTCTGTTACTGTCAAGTTGCCCTTGAAAATTCTTTATGAGAGGGGTGGAGATAATTCTGAAAAATAATGAGCTTATTGGCTCTCTTTTGTACACAATCTTTGTTTGGGTATGTTTGGCCATTAAAATAACATAAAGATAATATAAGCTACAATGGTTCACAACCCACCAAAAAAATCTCCTCATGGTAAATCCTTAATTGAATGTTTTAATATATGGAAATATTCTTCAAACAACATCAAAGGTTTTGGATCAATATATGTTAGCAAATGAAAGACAAAAAGCATTTCGCTTGAAAAGTTTTAAAGCTTAAAAGATGACTTTTTGTAAATCTCATTTCATGACATTAAGAGTTCAAAAGAGCAAGAATAAATCATTTCAATTCAATTTTGGACATAATAAAACTAGACTCCAAAACCATGTCAAATTTAGGATGGTTTTCAAAGACCATCACTAGTTTTAATGAACCATTATTTTGTGCCCAAAACTATCTCATAAACCACATAAGTTTTAACAAACCACAATAGCATTCATAACTAGTGTAATAACCATATCATAAACCACTATCAGTTTTGACAAACCACTATGATAGGTGGTTTTTTTCTATCAAATAAATTTGTGCATAAAAAGCCACGTATACTATGGTTTCTGGACGATCTAGTATTGGTTAAATATAGTGGTTTATTTTTGGGGGCCTTGTGTTTTGCTAACGTTATATAAACTATTTTTTCCTTAATGCTGCTATATTATTATTTGCAGATGGCAACGGAAGAAAAGATTACATCTGTTGTCATTGAAAGGCTTGATGCAGACTTATAACCGTGTATATTGGCACATTTGTTACAATGCAACCATCATTGAGGGCTTCCTCAAGAGATCTCGATTAAATGATGTGAAGGCTCATTGGAAAAGAAGGTTAAGCAAATTCAGAAGCATGGAAAACATGTGCAACTTCTAGTTCAATATCTTTACTGCCCTTCTGATTTAACAAAGTACAAGAATGCTAGAATACGTGGTTATCTAAAGATGCAACCAAATTGTAAGCTCTTTTCAAACCTTAAATATTCCAGTATTTTCTTTTATTTGTTCCTTTATGCTTTCTAATTCCATTTTTTTCTTACTTTTTTCTTTTAGAGTTGTGCCTCTCAGACCAAGAAGACTAGATAAGTTCTTGAAAGTATAACAAGTACCTTTCATGCTTTCTATTTTGATCTTGGTTCTATCATCTTTGAAGGTGATAGCCCAATTTAGTTGATAGATCGGTTTGATCCTGGAAGCACTTTTGTTTTATCTAAAGCTTAAAAAAATAGTGGAAGTCCCTCCCCCTAGCCTTGCTGAAATGGTTTCTCTACCAACCATTGTACAATGTTGATATTATAAAGAAAGAAGTTGTGGATCGAGATTCATGCTGCTTTGAAAGAGCAATCTGGTGTATGTAGCGGGTGAAGATAAAGTTACCCCAATTTTGGTGATTTTGCGTCAAAGATATTCCTTCCAGCGGCTATTTGGCCATGTAAGATCTATGGATGAAAGGGTGGAAGATAAAAACTTATCTTCACGTCACTGGTTGCAAAAGCACACTATGTATAGGACTTGATGGTTGGTATCATACAAAATCTATTCAAGGGAAGAAGAGGTGGAAAATACCAAAGATTATTGTCTATCTTGAATGGCAAAGTACCAAAATTGCTCTATGCAAAGGAAGGTGTAATTTCGGCGAGCTCGAAATTTCGCCTGAAATTTCGAACTCGCCGAAATTCACCGACGAAAAAAAAAAATGGGATACTAAAATTTTGTCTTTTTTCTTACTTTTCCGGCAAATATTCGACAGGAATGTTGGCGGTGCCGGTTAGAAGGGAAGGCAGGGGCCGACGGAGGAAGGGAACAGCAGGAGACGTAGTCAATTTGAATCGGCTGTATTTTTCTTCTTGAAAAAAGCTACTGTTTCGCCCTGTAATTTCAGGGTCCCTTTTTTTTTCGTTACCATGAAAGACTATGTCATCCAATAATTTTTTTCAAGTCATGATGTGAGGGGTCATGATCTTATGTTTTGAAAAAGATATTTTCTCCATGAAATAGAATAAGACGATGTATCGTGGCACAAATGATGTATTTTTTGAAAGGAAAAGAAAACTCATGTGAAAAAGTCACGGTGGCAACAGTCCTGGCGGCGTGACCTTGAGGGGTGGCATAAATAGTTGCATGGTTGTGTTATCGTGGAGCCTTTTCCTTTGTGGTTTGCAAGCCTATATAATCATAAGGAAGATTCATATACATAAGTTGTAACGGCATTAACTAGCTGACAAACTATTTGGATACACTTTTGTTGCATGGTGATACATTTCAATCATTAGACTATTGTTACTAGCCATCATTGATCTTTAACTCCTTTAAACTAAAGCATAAAACTAGAGGTTAATTTCGTATCTGTCGTCAAAGATGAATGCAGACCATGCCAAACTATTGATGACCTGGGACAATTTCTGCAAGCTAAATTGATCCATTTTTTTTATTCTTTTTAAGTGGCATATCACTTTCCTCTTTTTTTTTCTTACCTCCTTATTGAAGGTCGAATAATTTACAGCTAGCCACTTTCGAAAAGCTAGAAGACGTTCATCATTCTCATATTTTATCGACTTCTCCTAGATAGACATGACCAAGATATCACCTTGTACTTGGCTCCAGCTGCTAATTCACAACATTTTGCTTTCTCATTTGACTTCTGTTTCTAAGGGGCATTTATCCTCCTGGTTGTATTCAATTGTTTTCTAGTATTATTCCATCTCATAAATCCACTTCTGTAAAAGATTTCACACGGGGAGTGACTCCGGGCAACGAGAGCTGTTGGATAGGCATATTCACCCCTTATTCCTTAATCTACACCGTACGTAAGGTTCCTCGTTTGTGGGGTATGCAAGTACAAAATTTGCTATACTGTATAACAAGATTCGCAAAATACTATAAGATTTCAAGCGAAATACTATAAGGTGTTAATTTTGTACGTGCAAAATACAATTATGAGGGCTCTCGCTGCCCTACGTCACCCCCCGTGTGAATAATATGCACCCAAACTAAAGGGGGTTTAAGGGGGATTTTAATTTAAATGTGTTGGATCCAATGGTTGTGTTAATTAATGTCAATGGTAGTTATGTGTTGGTTGTTATGTGTTGGGGGATTTAATTTTTATATGTTGGATGTTAATGGTTTGTGTTGCAAAAAAAAAATTTTGGCCCGAGGGCCTTAGGGGACGTCCCGTTTTAGAATTCAAACCGAGGAAAAAACTAGAATTCATTTGAGGCTTTCATCACCTGTAGCTTTTGAATTTCATCACAATAAAACAAATAGAACATAAGTAAAAGTTACCATAAAGATAGAGCGGATTGATCCCATTATTCTGAAAGTCATAAAGTTTGCAACACCCATACACAAACATTTTTCAACTGGAATTTAATAGCAGCCTTTGGCCTCCATGGATTCTTGTGGTGAAAAACCAAAGTGGGAAACTTTTCTACTTGTTAGCACAAGGATCTAGAAGCCTTGGAATTTGCTTAATATGCTTAATAACTGCCTCAAAATCTAAAAATGCATTGTAATTTTTTGCAAGCTTCATTCGGAATGAGCCATAAAACAATATCCAATAGCGCAATCCTGTATTAATCAGCTGATAGGATGTGAAAGCCTACCAAACCCGGCCGAAAAATTGCTGTTTTAGCATAGACAACTTAACCGAACATATCCATATCATACACTATCAAAAAAATCTCGGAGAGAGCTTTCCAACGCAATAAAAATCATCTCAAACAGAGCTCTAGATCAAAAGTTATGATAAGAAATGTGTTGCCGGCGGGAAACTGCACTACATGTGCCCTTCAAGCTCTTCATGTGCCCATTATGCACCACACACACAAAAAGAGGGCTTTTGTTATGAGCCATTGGTTGTTGACCATTATGCACCACATGCACAAAAAGGGCTTTTGTTGTGAGCCATTGGTTGTTGATACAAAAAAAAGGCTTTTGTTGTGAGCCATTGGTTGTTGACCATTGGAAAAAAAAGGCTAAAATCAATGGCTCAGAAATGGTGCACTCTAGATGTACGCACTAGTACATCCATTTGAATACATCACAAAATAATAGGAAAACCTTAGTAAAAAGCGTACAAAGACACAAAGAAAACCCCCTGTTATTATGCTACATATTCTTTCATCTGAGTGCACCAATTGGAAAAATTGACACATTGTAACTTTTAGTATACTATTCGCAGTGTTTGAATGTAGAAGGAGTTTCTCCTGTTCATCTATGGCACTATTCTGGCTTGGCCTCCTATAGAATAGGTGGCAGATATACAAGATCAAGAAAGCAATAAATTCCTTCTGAGCAGTGAGCACCTGATCACATGAAAATACAATCCTTACAGTGGACATAACATGAAGAACACAAATTCCCACCTGAAAAAAAAATGCATTGCTTCCCACATGCATTGGATCTCACATGGCCAATCTTTTAAGTTCAGACAATCAGTATTTAGAAATTTACCCATCAAAGCAGCTTTACCCCCATGAAAAATAGATATAATATACAGGAACTCTATAATAAAATATTTAGCATTTTTTTTGTCCCTTGGTACCTCAACAGCGGGAACTCCCTTAAGACGCAAAAGTCCTTTGCAGTCTTCATTGTGTTGTTTTATAACCTAAACAACACAGAAAATTCCTCATAGACGTGAATTTTAATGGTATTAAAGCTTTGGCTCATACATTGACCATTATTTTACCATATTTCTCAATAGCAGCAACTTCCCCAACCTACAATTGAATGCTCAGGCAAGATGAATGTTATGCGAAATTGAAATATGTAGAAATATGCATGCCTCTTTGGCTTCTGCAAGTCCTTCAGTTGCATCTTCACCCCTTGTATCCCTAAAAACGAACAACTCCAAATCTCAAAAATGAAGTTTGATAGCCAGACTACGGGACCACAACAAAAATGCCAAGAAGTAGGATTAGCAATGTTTCCAAATATTTGCCTTTCTGCAAGTTCAGCTTTTTTCAAGTCTGGAGGCTTCCCATCAAAGACATAGCTATGATCATGCAAAATATGTCAGTGCAACTTCATTTAGCAAAATGTTTACGCTTCAAAAAATAAAACAGGACTTACACTGGTTTCATCCCGGACTCTAATAAACGGACAATCCTGTTAAACATTCCTTGCAGATGACTGGAAGAATATATAAGCAGTGAGGAGAATACAAAATGGTATCCATAAGTGGAATGTAGCAGGGCAGAACTAATGATATTGCTATTATAATTCCCACCTGGTTACTGGTGGGCATCTCAGTGCCCGTTCGTCCAACAACAATCTGTACACGTTTTCATAATCATCTTATTCTACCATGTTAAAGCATGTGAAAATCTTTGCAATACATCCAGAATTTGTACGACCCACGCAAGCAATTAAATGGTATAGGTCAACTTTGTAAAGCTAGCACATGGTTGAATCCATCAGGTCAGTTTGGGCGTCTGGGGATTCACAACTAAAAAGGCAGTGCCAAGTCCTATACTTAGATTTCACAGCTCAAGTACAAAGCATGTTGTTACATCACCTTGACTACCCGGACATGTTCTGACCGGGTTTTTTTTTTCTGTTTTCTAATTCCTTTAGTATTAGTCTCATGCTGCAATACATTCCGACCCATAGATCTTGCTTTATCCAAGTGCAATGATTTGATGGCTGACCAAAAGCATCAAATTAGGCCCCTAAATTTGGGGCTGGTACACAATATTCCAAAGGTGGGATCACTGCTAGATATTTAAATCCAGACACTGGCCCACCCAAGTAATTTTCTGAACGATTCAATCATAATTGTCGTCTCAGTATCTAACAATTACTCATTCTACATAATGTTTCTAATACTAGATCAGCCAGGGCACAATCTAGTGAACTCACCTAAAATGCAGATGTTCACATGTTATTCTGTATTACTAATGAAACAAAATAGATTCATGCTAGTTTGTGAATTTCTAGTGAAAATAACAGTTGCCAAAGTCTTTTTATATTAAATATACCAAGAATTAGTAAATACTCACGCTTGCGTCTACAACAACTTTGCGCCCAAAATAGCTCTCAAATCTCTGCTCTTTCATTGCTTCAGGTGCATTGTCCGCAAGTAGCTTTGTAAGGCCCTGAGTCGACATTAGCATTATTACAATGTCTAAACTAGTTCACAACAAAGTGCAGAATGTCATCAACAACATAACTATCTAGAGGTAGTTCCAGCTCGCATCGATACAAGAAGGAAATGATTTTTTTATCTCTCCTATAAACAATCTATGGGTGTTAAGAAGTACTTGTTACCATTTATGCTCACCAGAATGTCTGAAAGCAAGATAAAAAAAGAAAAAAAAAAAAAAAAGAAAAAACTAGCAGTAATGCAGGGTTGGGGTCAAGGTTAGGGCGGTAATAGAGTAGTTACTTTGGCAAAGCTTTTTTTGACATGATTGTCTTGTGGAGTTTATGCATTAAGACATGAACTCAAAGTTGCAAGCTATATATATAGAGGCACAATAGAGAAAGGGTGTGAATTTCAGTGGTATGTGATGGGGTTGTACGATGGCATTTAGAAGGTATTGTGAATTTGAACGTTATGTGATGACATTATTGATCTATGTTACTAAAGATTTTCACGATTGACGCATACAATGCATTGCAAGGTTGTGGCGGTTTGTACATATATGCAGTTTTCGTATTGAGTGGTTTTTGTAGTTGTTGGAGTGATTTTGAGATGAGCGTCAAAATACGAACTGAAAGTTTTTTAGGTGCAAACTACATATACAGATGCGCGATAGGGAAAGAGTGTGCTGTGATGTTCCCTACAAAATATAAGGCACCCGGTCGTACACTTCGCAGGAAATCTCCCATTCGGTCTTTCAACCGCACGGGCCCTTCGTCTACCCCGCACTCCAGGGTATCCCTAGTGCGGGAAGGGAATACGAGAGTGTCTTGCGCACCCTTCCCCCTATCAATACGGGATATGGCGCAGCCAATGGGTTGCCAACAGTTGCTTTAACAGATGGCATAGTGCCCGCGCTTCGTGATATTCATCCGGAAGACCTGCCAGTATTCGATTTTGAAGCAATGCTACAGGCACAGCCTAGTGTGGAGTGTGTCTTCTCCCACTGTTAGTGTGCAACCTCTTAGTTATACCGGACACCCTGGGGGTGACCCAGTCACGCAGACAGGTTTGGTCACTAGCGAGGCGAGTACCATTGTCAGTGGAGTGAGCTCTGGGAGCAGTACTCCAGCAGCACCATTGTTGGCGTCTGCGACAACAGTTACTACTGTACCAGGGGGTTCACAAGAAGAGCAATCTTTGATTGCTAGAACTCTCGACAATGAATCGGTGGATACTGGAAAGTGTTTCCTGGGAGCAGCGCCTTAGGGAGATGAAGATGAAGGTGCTGAGAATAAAGATGAAAAATAAAGCTGAAACTAAAGTATTTACTCTGAGAATGACTATGAACGATGAAGATGAAGCTGATTCCAAGAACTGAACATATTCAATAAAATCTGGACTTACTCAGATATAATAGACAGGGAAAACATTTTAGGATTATATGTCATGTTTAATTCTTCTTGATTCTTATAATTTTTATAAGTTCTAATTATATAACTTTATCTTTAAATTTAAAATATAAAAAGTTATTTTCTATACTAATTTTCACGCGAATCTATTTAGAATTAGACATTTAAAAAATATAAAATTCTAGTTTTCAGTGATTTTTTAACAAATTTAAAATTTGTGAATCAGGATAATTTATAAATGAAATATGATGGTTTGGTTTCCTTCAATAAAAAAAGAAATATGATGGTTTGATAAGTGATTAACTTAAAATTATATGAGAAATTCACAATTTACAAACTCTTAGCACTTTAAAAATACTTTAAAAAAGTGTTAGATTAAAATTAATTAAAATATAATAAAATAACAAATATTGAATGGTTTATTATTGATAAAATTAATAAAAAATAAAGTATTCAATTGTTTTTAATTATAACATAAATATAATCGTTTGATTCATTTCATCAAAACTTACATTTAAAAAAATAACATTTTAATTATATAAAGTTCACCTTAGATGAAAATTTAATTTTAAATAGATTAAAATAATAATTAATCTAGAAAGCAATTTTGAACTTTGATACTATCATACTTTTTATCTAAACTGAAAATTTTATAAAAATCAACCACAAACCATTACATTTAACACTTTAAAATTAAATTCTAATTTATATCAAATTTATACACTGGATCTGTACTGCTCAAGTCCCTTGGTCAAAAGGGTCACATGGCGAAGAAATCAGAGGAAAGGGATCCATTCTACATTGTGAAGCTATGGAGAACATTTTGCCCATTCTTGAAGTGCAAATGTGATAAGTTTAACAAGACTGATAAGGTGTGTAAGGATCACATAACTTGGTATGACCACGTCGTGTGGTACATGATGAACAACATGCACGTGTTATGGCCTGAGGAAACATGCCTCAGCAGGTTTTATCAATTTTATAGTATGATGAATTCCAAACCCATGAGAAATGGCGCCATAGCTTTCTTGGCCTACCTCAAAGTCAGAGACACCCTTATTGGCATGGTACGAAAAATTGAATTTGGCAGCAGTAAACTCATTGGAATTCTGGAGAAAACAATTAAACATGTGAGTTTTTTGGCTGAATCAGATCCTCTCGATGCTGCTGGCAACACCTTCAAGTACAAATGAAAAGTACAGGTTACGGAAGAGGATGAGGTGCAGATTATCATGCCTCCCAAAACTTTCAAAAAGACAGGCAGTACAAGCAAGTCGAATATAACTGTTGATAGTGACCAGACCTCATTTGAAATTCTCAACAACCCTGGACTAGATACTGGACATTCAGTCAACCAGGATGATGGAGCACGCAATAGGACCGAAGGAATACAACAACATAAAATCTCGTTCTAACTATGGAAAGTAAGTAATCAGTCTACTCTAAAGCTGCTTCTCAATGCTTGTTATTATAATTCTATTTGAGTAAAAATTGCTGTATGACTTGATAGTAACTCTTACAAAAGTATCACTTACTATAGCAAGACCTTTTGGTCAAATAAGCAGCCTAAAATAATAGTCTAAAAAGCAATTTTGAACTTTGATAACTATCATACTTTTTATCTAAACTGAAAATTATAAAAATCAACCATAAACCATTAAATTTAACACTTTAAAAATTAAATTAACACTTTAAGAGGGAATTTAATTTTAAAGTGTTAAATGTAATGGTTTGTGGTTGATTTTTATAAAATTTTCAGTTTAGATAAAAGATATGATAGTTATCAAAGTTCAAAATTGCTTTCTAGACTAATTATTATTTTAATCTATTTAAAATTAAATTATCATCTAAGATGAACTTTATATAGTTAAAATGTTATTTTTTTAAATGTAAGTTTAGATCAAATGAATCAAATGATTATATTTATGTTTTAATTAAAAACAATTTAGAGCTTACAGATTTTGGTTCTGCTTTAATTTCATTTCTTTTTTCAAATAAGCACCAATGGGTTCTAATCGATATAGGTTTTTTTGGGTTCTATGTGATAGGCTTATGAAAGGATGAAAATAGGATGAAACCTGTTTCCCAATCAGCGCCTGGTATATGGAGCAGCTTCACACAAACTCCATAATAGAAATCGACATGCAGAAAGCAAAGAAGAAGGGGGGTTTTGCCCTTTGTTCAACTGAATGGCTAAGACTCTTATTGCCATCTTTTGGTTTTACAATAGGCAATGCAAACCGCATTGCTTAGGTTGTAGGAAAATTTTGGTGGAGCTTTGGAGCTTTCATTTTGGAGCCCAATGCTTGGATCCAGATCTTGGAGCTATAGCACATTTCAGGGTTTGAGTCTTTTTTTCTTTCTCTGTTTTTCCTCCCCTGTGAAAATCAAGGAAGCTCAAGCCATTATATGTTGCAAGGTTGGTCCTCTGATTAGAATTAAACTCAGGGTTTTAAGTCCTAGTGAAATGTGGTCATATATGATTAAAAATTATGAAGCCAAGACGTCCTCTCAGATAGATGTGTTAGAGAAACAACTAAGGAAACTAAAGCTGCATGAAAGGAAAAATATAACAGAGTTCTTTGAAAATTTTAATTCTATTATTGCAGACTTCGAAGGGGCAGCTGTGATATTAAATGAACAATATCAGTTGCATGCAATTTCTAGAGCAGTATCCCACAATGCTTATTTGGCTACACTATTTCAGATGATAAGAACAGAGTTTGAGCAAAAGCAAATTGGACAAGAGGAAGATGACCAGGCTACTGAGGTCCTTTATGCTGGAAAATACAAAGGGAGAAGAGGAAATAATAATACTGACAAGGAAAGAATTGGCCCATGCTACAATTGTAATAATTATGGTCATCTAAAGGTTGATTGCCCTAAGGGAGAAAAGGAGATTATTTGCTACAATTGTGTGGGGAAAGGGCATTTTGCTTCAGATTGTTCAAGTCCAAAAGGGCAGAACTTCAAAGGAATAGAATAGAATAGAATAGAATAGAATAGAATAGAATAGATTTTTTAACGTCCACGGAGTCCAATAGGTCGGAAAGGGCAGAGGTAGCTAGAGGCAATCGAGGTAGATCAACTTTTAAAGGGAGAGGAACAACCAAGGCTAATCCTACCTTGAATTTAACTCAGGAAGCACGAGGAGATGAAGATGAACAGAATGAAGACGACACTATAAAACCAAAATTTGCTCAACATGTAGTTTTTTGGTATCTTTTTTGCAAAAAAATAACACTTGAAAGTCACCCATAGTTTTGTTCCGAAAATGCTAGAAACAACATGTAGTTTTTGGATAAAAAGTCTATGCCTAGAAAATTGACAACCTTTAAAAAAAAAATCAATGCGTTGTTTTTAGGTGTTGTTTTTTTGTTTTTAATAAAAAAAATAACACGTGGTTTTACATAATATCCATATGTGGTTCTCAAAATAGTAGTTGTTTCTAAGTGTTGTTTTTACTAAAATAAGGTTTAATAAAATATCCACATGTGGTTTTTAAAGTAGTTGTTGTTTTTAAGTGTTATTTTTCTAAAAAAACAACATGTGATTTAACAGAATATCTGTGGATAGTAGTTGTTTTCAAGTGTCGTTTTTATTAAATAATAATATGTGGTTTAATAAAATAATCACACGTGGTTTTTTAAATAATAATTGTTTTCAAATGTGGTGCTTCTCAAACAAAGACACATGGTTCTAATAAATATCTACATGTTTTTTAAAACAGTTGTTTTACATGCTTCTCAAATACGGTTCTAAAGAAAACTAGTCATCGTTCTTTTTATTGTTCTACTCTTGATCAATTCTTCACTTAAATTCATGCTTTTTGTTTACTTGTGCTTTGCTTATGTTTTAAATAGCCCTTTGGGAATCGAACCCAAATAGATCCAATCAGGATATGATACTATAACAATTTTACATCATATGCATTACAAGCACATGCTAACAAATAATAATGAAGGATGTTGTTGTATTGTTTACCTGAGAGGCGGATATTCTAACAATCTGATTCTGGGAAGGGACTCGCAAAGAACACAAAAACTGGCCAATAATGTGCACAGAAAGTATAGAAGGGTAATGGCGACAACTTCTCATCGGGATAAAAAACCCCGCCCTTTCGGGTTTTCGAGGAAAACCCTAATGAGAAATGGTCGCCAGCAACCTTGAATGTGTTGCATGGAGAAGCAGAAGAAGATGGGTCGATGGAAAGCCAAAAAATGGGACCTCGGAAGGAAGGCGGTAAAACACACGCAAGCAACAAAAGAACCCTAAAAAAACACACTGAATGGTTAGAAGGAAGGAAGGAAGGAAGGAAGTTTATTTTAACGTCCACGGAGGCCGGAGGCCTATGAGGCCAGTACATGCGAGAAACAAAAAAGCCAAAAACCCCAACACCAAAACAAACAATGTTAGAAGAATCAAACATGCATGGCATTGATGAGGCAAGCACAACAACAAAAGCCCCAACAATAGGAGGCGATAGAAACATAAGAAGAAGAACATAAGCGAGAAAAGAGAGCATCACCCAATAGGGTGGGAGAAAGCATCACCGGGTGGAGAACAATCATGTAACAGAAATATCGTCACCCTCGAGGTGGAAATAAAAGCATCACCCAAGAAGTGGAATAGCATCACCCATAGGGTGGAAAAGCATCACCCAGCAGTGAAGGCGGAAATATCGTCACCCTCGGGGTGGAAAAAAGCGACATCACGCGGGTGGAGAATATGCGATATAATGCCCGATGAACAAACAAAAAAACATTATTATAGCAACACCCAAGGTGGACAACAACAAAGAGTGCATGAACTGAAACATAGATGAAAAATCCCGTTAGGCGTTAGGAAGCTGTAAACAAATACATATAGAAATAGAAAACAACTTAGAGAGGTGGAAAAAGAAAAAATAGCACACCAATGAGACAGACTCAAAATAGCATATAAGGGTGGGTGGGGAAGCAATGGACAAGGAAAGTGATCTTTCTTTGTGAGAAGGCGATAACGAGCCATAAGAAGGACGAGCACATATAAGAACGCTCGTCCCAGCCGAAAATAGCGATCGAGGGGGCTCGGATCGATGCCGTGCGGGAAGAGACTTATAAAAAGAACACAAAAGCGGCCGACTACGGAGAACTTCCTTACCTATATGCCCGACCAGCCAGGAAACATCTAAATATCGAGCAACATCACGAACCACTAAGAAAAGGAAACGCGATAGCCGCCCGATGCCGTGAACCACGAACATCAACAAGTGAAACTCCCGGGCGATTGTTGTTGCGGACGGAAGAAGCAAGGCGGCCAATGTCGGTCGCGGCGACTAGGTGCCGCGAACAACATCGGGGCCCTCATATTGCTGCGAGCTAAAACAACATGGATCACACAACAAGGAGGTGCAAAGGCGAGAATGATAAGAGACTCTACGGTCCGGGGGGGAAAAATGAAAGATCGATGTGAAGGTAAAGGCGAAGTGTATAGAAGAGATGGGAGTGGAAGGAGGAGGTGGAAGGCAAGAAGATCAGCTGAATGACAAATGATGTGAAATGGCGACTTGAACACAAAATGATGATATAATGAGATGTAGAGACAAGCACATGAAAAATTGGGACATTGATAGGCCTTACTGTCACAAGGGGTTCAAATAAGAGAGTGCCGAGTCTGAAAAATGAATAGAAAGAGATCCCTAACAATAGGACACGTAACCAGTTCCATCAACGGAAAAGGATCTCGAGCAAGTTAATAAGTAAGTGGGAGAAAACTAGAAAGATCCTTAATCTTGATGCTATAGCTCCGAAATGAGACATTATAAGGAAAATTAAAAACATGCCGAAACCTTTGAATAGATGTCTTAATAATATAAATACTACTTACCAGAGAGCGAGGGACGAGGTCATGGTAAAGCTCGCAGATACGGGAGCACAAAGTCAAGAATAA
Source organism: Isoetes taiwanensis (assembly GCA_021234155.1). Classification (NCBI taxonomy): domain Eukaryota; kingdom Viridiplantae; phylum Streptophyta; class Lycopodiopsida; order Isoetales; family Isoetaceae; genus Isoetes; species Isoetes taiwanensis. The sequence continues at coordinate 63,839 of JAJEKV010000922.1, forward strand.
GGTTAATAACCCATGAATATAAGCTCTTAAGACAAGAGGTATGATGAAAACGATAGAGTCATGTCGTGTGTCGATCAAGAGGAGAATACATAGAATACTTTAATAAGGTATAGGAAGCAATTGCCAAATACCCCGTCAACTAAATCCAAACTGAACAATGAAAACCCAGTGATATCATTAGGAAAGCAAGTCCAACAACGCTTGAAATGCAACTGTCACAAACAATTAATGTGATGGTATCCTGCCAGCAAGGCCAAACGAGAAGGTTTTCAATATAAACCCATGTAACAAAAACTCAAGACTTGAAATGCAACTGTCACAAACAAGATAATGTGATGGTATCCTGCTAGCAAGGTCAAACGAGAATGTTTTCAATATAAATCCATGTAATAAAAACGCAATGTAGTGCTGAACGGTATATATATATCCAAATAAAACTAAATATAAAATGCAAATTATCAACGCAAAATTAAAATCCAAAACTCTGGGTGGATGGTCACATAGCCATATGTCAACTATAAAATATATGATGGTCCTCTAACAAATTGTCCAGGATTGCATATGATCAACATAAACAATGATTTGGAGTTTAAAGAAAATAACCATGATGAAAAATGGTATAATATCCTCAATGTTTGGGTGCATGTTAGAACATGTTGTTATCTTGGAACAACATTGAAACAATAGGTCTAAAAAGGAAAAAGACATGAATTAATTTACAAGTCAAATTTTGCAGATAACTTAACAACATAGCATCCAAAGAGAAAATATGTCTAGCAACACAATTTACCAGTGCATGTTGGAAGTAGAAAAAAATACATCAA
>JAJEKV010000923.1:0-64315 GCA_021234155.1 Isoetes taiwanensis
CATGGTATGATATAGACATGGTATAGTGCCCGATGCCTCAGGGACCAGCATAGTTCTAGTGGGAAAGGCCCATGGTAGACCGCCGAGTATTCAACCTTGAATGTGCCTGCATGCCCCAGACACCCAGATAGTTCTAGTGGGAGAGACCAGAATGGGCCCATGGTAGACCCGGCCAAGTATTCAACCTTGAATGTGCATGGGGCTGCCCCGAGACACCAAGATAAATGGGTAGAAGTTTAACTACTCATAAACGCCTAAAGGTTTTGCCCACTTGGTTAAGGGCATGTCGTTAGGAACGCATAGCCTTATAATTCGCCTTACAAGGACAAAGGAGAGGTTCAGATACAATTTGGGAACTTCTAGAGAGTAGAGGTACTCCCAAAAATTTTGTGGCTACTTTTCTCAAGAGTAAATTTATTATAACTATGGGTTATTAATTAAGATACTTTCTCTAATTAACTATTTCTTGAAATTTCCCTATTTCTTTTTTAAATAAATATTGGTCATTTTCACGTTTCATTTTCTTTCAAGCTTTCTTTGAGCGATTTTTCGCCCAATTTTCGCTTGAAAGGTGGTGGTTCATGAACAATTTGAGATCAAATTACTAGGAAGGTTTTTTTGACTATATTATTTCTACCACTTAAACTATAACTTAATTAGACCATAACTTAATCTAATTATGACCTTGTTAATGGAAAAAAATTTGTCCCATATATTTTGCGGTTCAAGATGGAATTTTCATTCCATTCCTTAACTAGCCGCTTAATCTACCTATTCAAGGATATGGTCAGCAAGCTAGTAAGTTGGTCAACCAAGAACATTGCTCACGATACCATTGGACGCCCCTACTAAATATATGATGCCCGGGCCATACATCTCAGAAAATCCCCCATCCAACCCTCTTGCCGTGCATGGGCCCTCCATCTATCCCAAGACCCAAGATATCTCCAAGGGGAAGGGGACATGGAGGTGTCTTGACACCCTTCCCCTATGAGTTCCTATAAACAATGAAGCATAGCATAACGCCGCACTAATACTAAATAATACAATCAACTACCTCAAAGGGTAGCACATCCATACTACTATGCATACATCAAAGATATCAACATGCCATAAAATATATGAGCTCCTACTTAGGCTCGACTTGAAGGTGAGTAGACCGACAACTTGGCCTCAAGATAGATTAGACCGAGATATGACAATGGCGGGTGGGCTATAGATAATGGCTAGGGTTGACCACTCCATCCGCCCCTCCCCGCATACTTTGGTGCATTGGCTCGTGTGACTATAACCTCGTCAATAATGAAGTCTCATGGTATCACCCATCGAGACTACTCCGGGTTGCACTCCCCCGCTCGATGAGGTAGGAAGGGTTCCATCTCCCCTTCCCCCAGGTCTAGTGGCTCCATGGGTGGCTATAGGAGGACGGCATGCACACACGACTGCACTCCGCTTGAACTCCCCAAAACAAGAGCCGTGCCAACACCCGCAACTCATGAGGATCGCCATTGACCTAAGAAGTGCGGGACCCATTGCCCACGCAAAGTGACCCACTATAGGCCTAGCCCACTATGGGTCCCAAGAGCCGCGCCAAGAGGGGACCTCCCCTGCCACTAGCCTTGTTGTATGGTGCTAATTCACCATAGCCCCCATAGCCGGAAAGTGGGTTCCTATGCATAGATCGCAACCACAGGGAACTAAGGGGTCTAAAATTAGGAGCATCATGTAAATAATGGCTACTAGGTCTTTACCCCCTTCCCAATACAAAAGGAGCAAACATGATCAACCAACATCACATATTCATATACCATGATAAATAATGAGAATAGCATCTAATCCTAATAACATGCATCTAATTTTACGTTATGGTTCATTGTATTAGGGTTCAAGATCTAGACTGAGGGTTCTAGAATGGCTCCACTAGAGATACGAAATGCTAACTCATCTGGAATTCTAACTTCCAGATGATCTACAAAGGACTCTAATCTAAATACATGTTTTTGAGGAAATCCCTACTCCTTCCGCATCTCCACCTTCAAGGGGGGCGGGGGGCTACTATGCTATGCTATGCTATGCCACAACGGACGATTCTCGAAACAGAGTTTCGAGCGCGAACAAGCTTCCAAGATTGTTGGAGCCAGAAAAATGGCCTAGGGTTAGGGTTTGGCCATTTATAAGTTAGGGTTCCATATCACTGCCATGTGGCTCAAATGGGGTGCTTCTATGTATGGTGCCCAATAGCCCCTATGTTAAGGTTGGCTAAGTTATATGAATAACTTAGCCCTTTTCCAGCTACTATGATGTACAAGGCTACTAAAGTAGACTTACGGTGACGTGGCCTAGAAATATACGTATTTATATCGTATATTTCAGGGGAGTCACAATGATTCTCATTATCAAACTCCAAATCATTCAACAAGTTGTGTGGCAATCTTAATAATTGTAATTGACATTTGCCAGCCTCAAACGCCAAATACATATGCCATCTAACAAGGAAAGTTTGTTAATGGTTTTCAAGTCCAATTGAAATGAATTCCCATTCCTTAATTTTAAGCCATTCTTAATAAGCTTACAACCATATTTACGAAATACTAAATCAAAATCATTATCGACAATGTTCACAATTAATACCAAATTAAAAAGCATTCCAGGTATATGCAATGTATATGGTATGCTGAGAATGGACTTCTTTCCAACTAACAATTCCAGTTCTCCTCGTCTAGAAATCCTTTGCTCAACACCTTGCACCACCTCGCGGACGCATTTACTAGATTCAACATTTTTAACAATTCAGAGGAATTCACTACGGACACCTCAAAATTTTAAATCTAAAGTCAATATATCGGGTTCTCTCAAATTTGACTTGTGCATTTATCATGTCATGTTTAAATTCAAGAAATAATTTTATGCACTTCTTGATCCGCCGAGAGCCCCACGACCTGATACATATCTTTCTTCCTTTTTGCTTCTCCACTCACACTTGTTACCGATGAAATACCAACCCCCGCCACATGATCCACGACCTCTCCACCTTCATTGATTTGGACATTCAACACTTTTATATGGCCAAATTCTTTCACATCCATAACATTGAATACCCCTTCCTCGCCTCTTCCATGGCCTCGTGGACACGCTCACCTTGCTCACCGCATACAACACAACAGAAGATCTTCTCTTGCTCGCCCTTTGTCTACAAGTGCTAAATTTATTCTCCAACCTTTTTTCTACTCCAACTCGTTCTAATGGCATCTATAGCTTCATTTAGTGTTATTGCAAGCAGGTCGTGCTATCCTATCAATATCCTTAGAAAAACCTTGAAAAGCTCGAGCAACAACATTTACCTTAGCTTGTTATGAGATTAATCTGTTCCAACACTCTCAAGATCATGGAAGAGAAATATCAAAACTTGTGAAATAAATCTTGTACCTTTTCTCTTTTCTCGATACAACAGATCAGCAATCTCACTTTCTAAACGCCAATGGTGGAGGAGGTTTGTTCTTCGAATCTTTCCAACAGATAGCTCCACATGTCTCCGCTTCTATTTTGACTTGAATTTTCCATTATAATATCCCCACTTAGTTTGGCCATGATGATGGCTTTTCGCTTTTTCTTTCTTTTCATCCTCATCTGTAATCTCATCATTGTCTTCTCCTTTGTGGTCTCCCTTTTCTCTATTTTTATCTTAAAAGCAACTGGTGCTTTGCCATTTGCTCTTCCATTGGGATCAACCACATCCCACAACTTATAAACTTTTAAAGCTTCAATGATCTCGACCTTCCAGACTTGAAAGCCAATCTCCCCGTCAAACACTTTTTGCGTGGTTTACGTAGGTGAGTGCAAGTCTGTTTCACCATTTTCTCAGAATCGGGCTTCCATCCGAAAGGGTTTAAGTGGTTTTGATACCACTGATAATAATTATGGGCAGTATACTCTCGACAACCCAAGTGTTCAGATTCAAATTGACTCGTTTATCTTGCCTACACACAAATAACTCAAGACGAACCAAAAGCGCATTGATGGAGTCGATTAATCCCCGATCAAGTCTTCCGATAGCGCTTTTTATCCAAAAACGGCCGATTCCTTTTTGAAGACCGCGTGATATTGCATAATGTTATTTTTTTCCTGAAATAGCCTCGTACCTTGGTGTCCATCCATTTTTGGTCGTCCATTTGGTCGTCAGGGATTGCTCCACGTGGAGTGTTGTACAAGCTGCAGGGATTGCTCCATGTGGAGTGTTATACAAGCTGCATACCCACAAGCATGTTGAATTTAAGTTGGTTCATCACATATTCTGAGCTCAGAGCAATACATCAAGTTGTGCATATATTGTACAGTAAAGCTACAGGAAATTGTTCACAGGTTATCTAGCCCTATTGTATAGCCCAGGGCAAATATTACACCATTAAACCTATAAAGGCATTTAATGATATGGTTTTTGAACCATAAGGTTAATGGTTTGATTTATCCCATATTAAACGTGTACACGGCCCGATATCATGGAGGGAAACTCCATATGAATAGGAGCTCGGCTAGGCGGCCGATTCCAGTGCCATAACCGCCGAATCAGAGCCTATAAGACAGTGCATAGCCCGGCTTATTGATTGAGCTGGTCTGGGAATTAAACTAAGGAGGAATCACAGATTGAATAGTGGTTCGATGGTTGTCTTCTGAACGGGTCAAACATGCTACAGTAAATAAGTCAATCTCTTTTCTACAGTGTTTATTTGCTACAGTATTACTAAGGTTTTTATTGACATATTCAAACTATAACCTATGGAATGATTATGAATTGATCATTGTCTTGATGTGTGATCATTGTGCATTGTCTTGATGGTATTCATAAATTCATCAAGCAATATTAAGAAATAGATTGAAGTGCATTGTCTATTTCTAACATTGGTATCAGAGCAAGTGCCAGGTTCTAAGCATACTAAAGGAAGTTGTACATCATGTCAAGTCGATTTGGAGCCAGTTTACTTAGCACTGTAGAAGTCTATAAGGGAGGGCCTGGATTCCAGGTATGGAAAGATGCAGTCAAGCACATTCTGGAAGTGGAAGACCTCTGGGATCTTGTAGATCCAGATGGTGTCACTAATGTGGACTTCAATACCCTCACAAGGTCAAGATCCAAGGTGATGGTTAATATGAGACAAAATGCAGGTGCAAAAGGCCACCAAATGCGCAGAAGGTGGCAGGAGCAGCAAATTTTGTAAGGTCCGGAAGATCTTTGTATTCAAGAATCAAAGAAGCTCGTGGAATCATCACATGCAAGGTAAGCCCCTACCATTAGGCTTAAACTTAGAAACATGAATCCAAGGCAAATGTGGTCTTATCTATTGAAACATTTTGAGGAAAAGACTTCCTCCCAAATTGATCTCGCTAGAAACAGAGTTAAGAAATTTAAAACTAAAGGAAGAGGGAGATGTGTCTCAGATTTCTTCAACACCTTTGACAACATTGTTGCTGATTTAGTCAAGGAGGGGTAAATATCTCTCAAAGAAGTCAAGTCCTACAAATCTCTAGGGCAAAGAAGTGACAATGAAAATTTGTCTCTATTCATAAGAAACATGAGTAAGACGAGGGAAGAAGCAGAGAACACTTTGAGAACGTAATATGAGCGTAAGAAAATTATGAGGGAAGGGGAGGAAAACCTCGGAAATTTTTTTGTCGGGCAGAAAGAATCAAGTTACTTGCTACAACCCAATGAGCCCCGGTCATTTTAAAAATGAGTGTCCAAAAAATAAAAAGGAATTCAATTGTTATACTTGTGGTGGTAAAGGACATGTTGAAATTAAAATGTCCAACTCCAAAGGACTATGGCAGAGGAAAAATAAAGGGTTCACAAGTAGAGGAGGAAAATTAAGCTCGTGAAGGGTCGAGGCAAGAAACCACTGGTACATTTGTGGCCAAGGAGCAAGAAGAAAAGGAAAAGTCCGATGTTGATGAAGATGATGAGGTAAGATTTGCATTTACCATTGTTGAGAAAAAATCAGCATGCTAATAAATCCAAACTCTTGTAGTTGATAGTGGGATTGAAAGATCGCTAAGAGTCCACCCATCGACCAAAAATGTTTCAAAATCACACTCTAGAAGAATACAAGTTGGAAATGGAGATGTACAAGAAATAGAAGGAAGAGGACTTCTGCAGCTCATAGATCTTGATGGGAACATAGTTGATGTTGAAAATGTCTTGTGTGTTCCCACAATTATAAAAATCTGATTTGTCAGAAGCCGCTTAGTGGATTTAGGCTACAAAGTCAATTTTGACTCAAAAGGTTATAACATCTATCTTGACAATATATTGAAGTTCCATGCAAACCGTGTTGGCAATTTGTTTCAAATGGAAGCTATTGGTCATGATAGTGTAAACACCATAAATATTCCAGAGTTTGAACTTTGGCATGACAGGCTGGCTCACACACATTGCAATAACTTGAAATATTTAGCCAAAAAGGGATGGCTCAAGTGCAAAGACATCAAATCTGAAAATTTCAAGTGTGAGGGATGCATTCTTGGGAAAACAAATAGACGTACCATTCAAACATTCTAAAACAAGAGCAAGTGAAGTTCTTGAACCTCATTACATACCGATCTTTGTGGGCCTTTGAATGTGAGAGGAAGGACAAATAAAAGATACTTCATATCTTTTATTGATGATTTCAGTAGAAAATGCAAAGTCTACTGCTTAGAAAGGAAGTCTCAGGCATTAAATGCTTTTAAGCAATATGTCACTGAAATGGAAAGAGAGACAGGAAAAAAATTGAAGTGCATCAGATCTGACAGGGGAGGAGAATATTTATCTGCCAAGTTTAGACTTTTTTGCATTGCTCATGGCATTAAAAGACAACTAACCCGCAGTACACACCTCAACAAAATGGAGTAATAAAGAAAAAAACAGGACCATTATGGATGCCGTGGAGATCTATGATCAAGAAGAGTGGCCCGCCAAACTATTTGTGGGAAGAGGCCTTGAAGACAAAGAATTATGATTCAAAATAAACTTCCCTCTTCGAGCATTAAAGGTAATGTACCTGATCTCTTATGGTCAAATAGTAATGATGGCATAGACTATGAAATGTTTAAAACATATGGCTGTATAGCATATACTCATGTCCCTAATGAATTGAGAAAGAAGTTAGATGATAAAGCAAGTATTGGATTTCTCGTGGGCTATGATGAGGAGTCAAAGGGCTACAGGATATTTGTGCCAGAAAGGAAAATTATAATTGTCAGTAGGGATGTAATATTTGATGAACAAGTTGTGTATAAGGATAGATATAAAAAAGGGACAGTCTTGAATGACAAAGTTAAAGTTGGAGAAAAAAATCAGCAGAATGTTGACATAGATTCAGACCAAGAGGATGAGGATTCAATAGCAGGAACCCATGCAAACAATGAAATCAGGGAGCCAGCAAATATTGGAGACCAACACACATCACCAATTTCAGTAGTAAAAAGGAAAACACAGTTGGAAGATATACCAGGAAATATAGAGGAATATGGAAGAAATAACTTGGGCAGAGCGGGAGAATTGAACGTGTAAAAGAATATGTGGAACATGAGCAAATAATGGCCATCCTTGAAAACATTACAATTCCTCAGTCTTATGAAGAGGCAATGGAATGTGTGATAAAGAGCAATGGCATAAAGCCATGAATGATGATTTCGATTCATTCCAGAAAACACAAACATATGAAATAGTAGACTATCCAACAAAGGAAAATGTTATAGGATGCAAATGGCTATTCAAAATAAAGGAAAATGCAGATGGGAGCAGGATGTACAAGGCAAGGCTTGTGGCAAAAGGATATACTCAAAGACAAGGACTGGATTTTGAGGAAACATACTCCCCTATTGTGAAATTGACTAGTATTAGAACATTGCTTCATTTGCAAATGCTCAAGATCTTGAAATACATCACATGGATGTTAAAACCGCTTTCCTAAATGCCAAATTGGAAGAAAAAGTATTCATGCAACAAGCACCAGGTTATGAGCAACAAGAAAATAAAGTTTGGAGGCTCAACAGGGCAGTGTATGACCTGAAACAATCTCCTAGGGAGTGGTACACTTGTATGGACAATTTCCTCAAGGAACAAGGATTTGAGAAATTCCAAAATGATGGCAACCTCTATAGATATAAGCAAGCAAGTAACTTTTGCATCATAGCTTTATATGTTGATGATTGCATTATGGCAGCCTAATCATTTAAGTGTCCCTAATCATTGCAAAGAGATTTTAAGTTCAAGATTTGAGATGTCCTGATTTGGGGGAGCTAAGACACTTTCTCGGGTATTGAAGTATGTAGAAACAGATCAAAGGGTTTTGAAGTTACAACAATGCAAGCACATAGAAAATATGCTCAAAAAGGTTTAACCTTGTGGATGCACATCCAAACAAAAACTCCAAGAGTTCCAGGACACGCCGACGTAAGATAAACCTCAACCTAAAAGGATGTAAAAGAAATGGAAAATGTTCCATATAGATCATTAATTGGGTGTTTGTTGTACCGCAAACAACACAGACCGGCACATTTCATACATTGTAAATATCTTAAGGTGAGGTGCCATAATCCAACCAAAGATCACCGGACCGCAGCAAAAAGAGTTCTAAAATATCTTAAGGGGACCAAAACACATGGAATAACATTTAATTAAAAAACACAATGCTATGTGCATACAAAGGATGCATTGGGGAGGGGATCTCATCAAACAGAAGTCCACCTCGTGGATTTGTTGTATTCTTAGGAGGTGGTGCCATAACTTGAAAAGCAAAAAGCAAAATGCTATTGCCATGTCCTCAAATGAAGGCCGAGTATACAAAATTTCATCCTTGGTTGCTAAAGAGATATGTTGGCTAAGAAGATTGTTCGGATGAATTGAGTACAAACAAACAAGTCCAACACAAATTTTATCGACAACAAAGATGATTGCTATTGTGAAAAATCCAAGACACCATGATAGAACCAAGCACATTGAATTAAACATACATTTTATTCGCGGACTTGGCTAGCAAACAAGACATTGAGATGGTATATGTGAATACCGCTAAAACAAAGTTGCGCATATCTTCACAAAGGCACTCACCGGTTAAATTCAAACAGCTCAAATTAGACATGCGTGTCACGTAATAGTGTGATGAAGGAGGAATGTTGAATTTAAGTTGGTTCATCACATATTCGAGCTCGTGAGCAATACATCAAGTTGTGCATATATTGTACAAGAAAGCTACTGTGAAATTGTTCACAAAGTTATCTAGCCCTATTGTATAGCCCGTGGCAAATATTACACCATTAAACCTATAAAGGCATTTAATGATATCGTTTTTGAACCATAAGGTTAATGGTTTGATTTATCCCATATTAAACGTGTACACGGCCCGATATCATGGAGGGAAACTCCATATGAATAGGAGCTCGGCTAGGCGGCCGATTCCAGTGCCATAACCGCCGAATCAGAGCCTATAAGACAGTGCATAGGCCGGCTTATTGATTGAGCTGGTCTGGGAATTAAACTAAGGAGGAATCACAGATTGAATAGTGGTTCGATGATTGTCTTCTGAACGGGTCAAACATGCTACAGTAAATAAGTCAATCTCTTTTCTACAGTGTTTATTTGCTACAGTATTAGTAAGGTTTTTATTGACATATTCAAACTATAACCTATGGAATGATTATGAATTGATCATTGTCTTGATGTGTGATCATTGTGCATTGTCTTGATGGTATTCATAAATTCATCAAGCAATATTAAGAAATAGATTGAAGTGCATTGTCTATTTCTAACAAAGCAAACATTAACATGCTAGCGGAAACTGTTGCAACTTCAGTAAGGTTGTTGAGGATTGCTATTATGGAATGGGAAGTGGTTAATTTTGTGAGGGAAAAGCAGGCTCTTCGGTGTCCTATGAATTTGGCATGCACATGGATTTCGCCTAACTCGTGCATCTAATCATTGTGGCAAAGACATGCATAAACACCTAACATTAGAACCAATTGAATTGCAAACTTTGCATTTCCGGTTGCATGTTCATAAAGATGCATCCAAAGATTAAAATTGATTTTGAAAAATGGAAAAAAAAAAGCAAAAAAAAACGCGATAAGAAAAAACATATTGCATTTGCATGTGTTTGAACAAGCATTTGCATGAGATTCTCCCCCTGGCATAATGTATGGCCTTTGGAGCCTTGCATTATGCTAGGAGAAGCATTCTGGTATGGATTAATTATGGTGGGATTCAAATCCCCATGCTTCATTTATTTTATTACTTATTACTACTTGTTGTACATGTTATATTTTGATGAATGGTGCAGTTGTGATTTGAGAGTTGGTTTGGCAATAGGTGTGCTTGTGGCCGCAAGGACTGTGAATTGAAATCATTGTTACTCTCTTTCTTGCAGGCTCTGCATTTCAACATGCCTGCCTGGTGCAAAGATGTTGTAGTCCACATGATTACTCAATGTAATTTTGTGTGTATGTATTTTCCTTGGTAATTCCCTCTTCTTCTTTTCGATACAAGGGTAGTTTAGAGCTGTTAGGCAAAGATGTTGTATAGTCCACATGATTACACAATGTAATTTTGTGTGTATGTATTTTCCTTGGTAATTCCCTCTTCTTCTTTTCGATACAAGGGTAGTTTAGGGCTATTTGTAGGGAGGGCATGTATAGCTGTTTGCTAGCTGTACTATAGGAAATTGTGACATGTTACTTGTTCATGTTCTTCAGTTGCATCCAAGATTGTGGCATGGCGTCTTGTCGAATGAAGTAATGTACTTCATGCATAGTTCTTGGGATAGACAGGGAGAGCGGACAATGGACACAGGCAGAAAGAGGAGAAGAATGGCAAAGGAACACAGTAGACAAAATGGAAGTGACAGCGAGAGGAGAAACACTGATAGAAGTATGTACAGCCACAGATACAGTTATATGTAATGGCCTGAGAAGATGGCAAGCTTCAGGCCAGTTCACAAGTACAAATGCTCACGGAAGCAGTATAGTAGACTATGTGATAGCAAATGAGGAAGCAATAAGGGGAATTGGAACGATGGAGCTAGGAGAGTGGCCGTTGGGAGGAAGGGAGGGCCACAGACCAATTATGCTCAAAATAAACGCGACAAAGGGAAGAACGGAAGACAGGCAATTAAGAGGTAAATGCACCAAAGTGAAAGTCAAACTGAGAAAACGAGTGGGGAGCATTCATAAAACACAAAGAGTAAAAGAAAACGAGAGATAAAAAAATGGGGAGAGGAAATGAAGGACGAGGAAATGACATGAATGACATCTTGGAAGAAGCAAAGAAAAACATCATTCTGGGGAGAAAAGAAAGAGGAAGAAGGGCTATAGCGCCAAGGTCAATATGGTTTTGGAGGGCGTGCATGGAACAAAGAAGAAAAGTCAAACAGCAAAAGGAACCGAGACATACCAGAGGAACGAACAAATATGTGAAGATGCTGAAAAGAAAAAAGGTTCGGGACTGGAAATGCCACCAATGGGGTCCGGGTCAAGACTTGAAAAAAATGGCCTAAGCAATTGGAACAACATGAAAAAGGTACAAAAACAAAGGCAGGTACAGCAGCAGGAGAGGATGGGGAGGATTGGAAATAGAAATAGACTAGACAAGATACCGAGCCGCCTATACAAAATGTGGCTGCACTAATCCTGGCTCCAGAAGGTAGACACAAACCTTCTTTCTCCAAGGAAGAGGTGACATGGGCACTAAACAAGATGGCAAACAATAAGGAACCGGATCAGATGGGCTAACAATGGAGATGTTGAAATGCGTGGGAGCAATGATAGTAGGGGTCATAACGTAAATATTCAATGAAGTAGTACACCGTGTTTACCGGAGAGATGGCGTTTAATAAAGTAATCCCGCCCATAAAGGGGGAAACAAGGAAGAACCGAAGTAATTATAGGACCATCATGGCCGATCAAGATTCGCGAAATGGTTCTGGGAAGACATTGGATCGTAAACCCAAAAACTTGGGCGTAAAACAGGAAACTCGTGTTACAAGGCCAGCCGGTTTTCAACCAGAATACTCGACCATGGACCATCTGGTGACTCTAAGGATAATGATAGAACAGGCAAAGGATAGAAACAAGAAGATCATATGCTGCTTCGTGGACTTTAAAAAAGCCTTCGACACAGTACCCAGAGATAAACTCCTACTTAGACTAATAGGACTAAGAGCACCAGAAGGGTTAGTAGGATCAATTGCAAGGCTATATCAAAAGGTATATGCTAAGATGGAGGGAAAAGGGGAAGCCATAGATTGCGACACAGGAGTAAAGCAAGGATGCCCACTATCACCCACACTTTTCGGGATATACATAGATGCTTTACAAGAATTTTTCAAGGAAAGAGAGGGAGACAGGGAAGCACCTATGATAGGGAAAACAAAAGTCCCAATAATGCTATACGCGGATGATCTAGGTATGATGGCGACCAAAGCCAAAGGAATGCACAGAATGCTGGAGATACTAGAAGAGTTTTGTTTGGAGACAGGATTGACACCAACCCGACAAAACGAAAATAGTGGACCTTCTGGTACAAAGACAAAACACAAGCCGCTTAAATATAAGGGGCAAGAGCTAGAGGAAACCCGTGGTATAGGTACTTGGGATATGACACACATGGTGGGGAAGTGGTCAAAAGGTGCGCATAAATGATTCCAAGCAAGCGATAGGCAATTATTACATCATGATGAATTACAGAACAACAATAGGATCACAACCGGGAAATCAAAAACATACCTATTTAGCACGTTAGTAGCATCAACACACCGCATGGGATGTGAGACGGGGGCCGTGGCTATCGAGAAGAAATGGGAAAAGCAGAAGGCATACCGAGGCAATGGCATGGACAGAATTCAGGTGAAGGCAAGGTACATCACTAGCAACAATCATATATGAAACAGGGGAAAAGCCAATGGAAGTGAGTTGGGAAAGAACAATCAGTACCTAATAATCGGACAACAGCTATGGAAAAGAGGACAAACTATCGCCACCGGGCAATAGAAGAATCAAAAAAGCAACACATAGTCACGTGCAAAGGATGGTTTAACGGCGGCAAAGTGGGACCGGCAAACATGGGGATGCAAATGACTAAGCCATATTATACAAAGCGGATGGATGGGACTAAGAATGGACAGCAAGGCAATGAGGAGTCGCTTAGCACAAAGACAGGACCCTAAAGTAGAATGGCTATTGGGAGCCTTCAATCCGTGGGGACGATAGGACACATCACATACAAAAGCAACGGTTGAACAGAGCAACAGAGGAGGAACCGGCCGTGTTCGTAATGGGGAGCCAATTTAACTCGAATTGAGAAAGATAGATGGAGAAAAATAGATAGAGCAGAGCTTAATATGTCGAATATGTGACTCGTGAAAAATAGAGGACGAAGCACATATGGTCAAGGAATGCGGTGTACAATGCACATAAGGTCAAATTTAACAAGGTCGTGGGACCTCCCATTCCCAGCACTGATGGACAAAGAAGAGACACTCACAGACATAGCGAGAGCCATAAAAGAGATGATAATAAGACACCGGGGGGTGCACAAAGAGAGAGGGCTAACAATCTGATAAGCACCGCTGAGGCTTAATCGAGGGGCCCACAAAGTATGATTCAAAACCTTTTATAACGATGCATTGTGTATGGCCAAGAAGCCAGCTATAAGCACGATGCGGGTATTACAAAGAACAAAGAGAAGCCCGCTAGATGGCTACATAAACCTATGCGTCTGTTTGCTGGCAGCACCTTTTGGGGGCTCGCAGGATGCTACACAAGTCCGGGGGCTTCACGGCCTGAGGGACGTTAATGTATATTCTATTCTATTCTATTCTATTCTATTCTATATCATATGCAGTTCCATCCTATGTTTTGAGGTTGACTCTATTCCTGGCTTTTGTCCTATGGTTTTTAAATCATAAGGCGACGTGGAAATGGCAGCCCATCTTGGTTTTAGCTACTTGGTTGCTCCATGTGGAATATTAAATGGAATATTCCTTGGACCAATGGTGCAGATTCAATATACAAGGATTTCCTTCTACTTGCAATTGTGCTGTGGAAGATGTGCCGATGCGTGTTAGCGCGGAGGCACATCTGACAAAGCATAATTGCAAGTAGATGGAAATTATTAAAACGTGAAGTTTGGTTACCTTCAATTTAGGCAAAAATCTCTAGTGGAATCTTCAAAAACATCTAGGATAACGAGGAAACTCGCCCTAAAAAGCTCTAGATCATCCTCCGATTTTAGTTACAGAAGTTACATTCCTATAAAGAATCCTTGCTACGTGGCGGAGCATGATTGGACAAGGGGCCTGAATCGAAGGTAACCGAATTTACGTGGAATAGAGCTTAGTTTTCCTTTTTTGTCAATTCCTTTGCTCCGTAAATTTAAATGGTGGCGAGCCAAGCGTAGGGGTTTTATATAAACCCTTACTCCCGTGCGGCCACCAAAAAGCACAGAGATGGTACTCCGGTGTCTAGGAGCCGGAGGTAATAGATACTATTCCATCCTCCTCTCTCTTGGAGCCGGTTCATTTCTGGGCTCAATCATTTCCATTGCATTCATGAAATGGCGCCTTTCTCGTAAGTTTCTATGCCAAGGGTAAGTGTTTCCACATTTTTTTTCCCATTTGTTAATTTTTTAACAAATTTTTAACAAATGTTTTTCTTTCCATTTGGCGTAACTAATTTCTTAACAATGAATCAGGAAAGGATGCATAGCTTGGGCCGGGGAGCATGATCCTGTACTTATAACGGCGCCTAATGAAAAAGAAGGCTTTCAGATTGGAGGTCAGGATGCAGTAGCAATTATTAGAAACTAAAAAGAATTGGATATGAAGGAAAACTTTGTTTGTAGAAGGGGAAGCTTATGTGAAGGAATCAGAAGGAATCCATGGACTAGATGACGAAATTTTAAAAGAGCAATTTACCAGGTAGTTTCTTTTTCCTTTCTTTTTTTTTGCGTTTCTTTTAATGGTAACATTTTAATGCATCATGAGAATTTGGTTTGTTAACTTTTGTCTTTCGAATATGTTTACAAAATATTTTATCTGGTTTCTGGAAAGGATTCCCTGGGTCATGTATCAATAGGCTATATGAAAATTACATTCAAGGCTCAGTTCTGACATATCGTAATAATACAGAAACATACAATTTTTGGATTGAAGCTCAGCTCAAAGTAAAAAATTCTTTTGTACTGGTTGTGGGACTTGGTGGAGTTGGTAGTCATGCTGCTGCAATGCTTATTCGTTCTGGCGTGGGGAAAGATTCGCCTTTGTTGATTTTTGATCAGGTTGGAACTTGTTATTTCAGTTTCGCTTAGTCATTTGTTTAACATAGCATCAAGACATGCCCACTCTTAAATTTTTTAATAAAAAGCAATTCTTTAGTCTACGAGTTGCCAACTTCCCTAGCTGTATCTATAACAATAGCCCATATATTTGCAGGTGTCTCTTTCATCACTAAACCGGCATGCTGTAGCAGTACGGGATGACGTTGGAATAGCAAAGGCAGTTTGTTTGAAAAACCATTTCCATAAAATTTTTCCTGAATGTTCAGTCGATGCACGTCATGAGATGTTTGATAAATCCACAGCAGAAGGAATACTTTCTGATTCTCCAGACATTGTTCTAGATTGCATTGACAACATTGACACGAAGGTGAGGAATTTTGGAGAATGTCTGCTTCCTTACTTCAAATGCATTTTGACTTGGTGATTGAAAATATATCCAGGTTTTGCTAATTGCACAATGTGTCAGAAGGGGCTTGAAGGTTCTTTCTGCAACGGGTGCAGGTGCCAGAGCAGACCCTACACGCATTCGAGTTGCTGATATCCGTGAATCATCAGTTGACCCACTTTCACGAGCTGTGAGTTGACCATTTTAGATAGAAGATTCTGATCTTGGCCTGATAGCTTCGTGCTAGTCTGTAGTCTTTTGTGTAAAATTACAATGTTAGAAACAAATTATCTGGCCACAGCTGAAATGTTTCAAATGTCAAAGGGATGAGTGAGGACTAAGAAAAATAGGCATGCATAGGTGTGTATACATGTTGATAGATAGAATACATAGAATGTGGAGCCATGGAGCAATAGAGTGTTGTGCATTGGAAAGTAG
The DNA here is from genome assembly GCA_021234155.1 of Isoetes taiwanensis. NCBI lineage: Eukaryota > Viridiplantae > Streptophyta > Lycopodiopsida > Isoetales > Isoetaceae > Isoetes > Isoetes taiwanensis. The sequence continues at coordinate 16,125 of JAJEKV010000923.1, forward strand.
CAATAGAAGGAGATATAGAAGCTGATTTTCTTTTGCTGTACTGCTATTGCTGTCACCCCTTGAGATTGGCGTAAACATGTAGGTGAGGTATCGACTGCGGAGGGAGCATGGCATAGAAAGTGGAGTGGATGTTGTCTTTTCTACAGAGCCACCTAAAAGCTAAACTTCTCCCCTTTGTGGCTGATAGCGAAGAACTTAATCCTTCTGATTATCAGGTGTGCATCAACTTTTTTTTTTTGCTTTAAAATGTGTAAGAGCTTGCTTATTTGTTTTTAAGATTATCTATGTGCGTACTTCCCGTATCCACCTATAGAATCACTAGGAGCTGAGATGCTTATGCAAAATGATTTTCTCGACTATGAGACTGTTACTTATGTTATATGTAGTACTACTTCTTGTTGATTATGACAATGCTACATTGCTACCACCTGTATGTATCTACTTGGTGATATGTAGGACGCAGATGTCTAATGTCACTGTAATGGTCGTGTTTTTATTATAAGGGAACATGAATTTTGTATAGTATGCTGAATTTCTTTTTGTGACCAATCGTGCATCTGCATGCTATCTAGGTGGTTCCAGGTTTTAGAGTACGTATTATACCGGTCTTAGGGACCATACCCGCTATATTTGGGCAAGTCATGGCATCGATTGCCATAACTAGGCTAGCTGGGTTGCAAATTGAAACTGAACCAGTACTTCATTTGGATGTGGATCATTATGGTATTCTGCATAATCGCCTTATTGAACGTGAAGAGTTAAACTTTGGAAGTGCAGACAATGTGGAGGTATTGCCGAAAACTCTATGGCCGTTTAATTGTTATGGTAGATTTGTTGAACTCTGCTGGGAATTCTTTTTAGAATGTATGTAGAGACGCATTGCCTAGTACATAGTTTATTGGCTTCTATACGTCCATATAAATTTTTCCTCCTCAGGCTCTCTGATGTTTAGGATACAGATATTGAGGGATCATGCTGTCTGCTGAGATTGAGAGATTTGTCTGCTGAAGGTTGACAAAGATGAAGTTGCCTTCATTGTGCGGGAAGTTTGGCATGGCCGAAGTGCACGGAATCAACATTCTCATGATGTGGGCAGGGGGATGTGGCGTTCAATGAATAGTTTAACACTCACAAGGTATGTAGCTTTGTACTGTGTTTTATAGGCTCAAAGTTACGGAGTAAATGTTGATTGGATGCTGTTGCAGATGGGATTCTTCTAGACCCCCAAGCATATCAAATCTTGTCCTTTTAACATTCACAGAGGTATGCCTTCCATGACATTCAAGACAATTTTTCTAATAACCATAATTAATTGAGGGGTGTCAATGTTTGTTTTTAATCATTTGAACTTGGGAGCAGAATGGCCAGATGTGCTTGATGTTGTGCAACCCTTTATATGATCTGAATTTTGTTTGAGGAAACCTTAACTAGAATGGACGGATGCTGGATCATGCATATATATCATTTCAATTTTGAGATTAATGTGACCAGAAGTTGATTACCTTTTTGCCACAAACTCCATATTTTAAAACCTATTGTGTAGGACAATTGCCTAAGTTCCAGCTGCAGCAGTATACAGATAGAATAATTCATTCAATAGAGTCTATCTGTTCCATTTTTTCTATGAAATGATGAATTTATTCAACTGGTTGCAGGCTGATGAACATGATGAATGTACGTTGGAAGAAATAAAAGACAAGGAGCCAGACTTTTATGCTATGGTATCAAATAGGTTGACCAAGGCTAAGAGGAGCTTTTACAGGTAGGCTCTGTTGGGGTCGAAAAAATAGGCTCTGCTGTGGTCGAAGAAATATTCATCACCACATCATAATGCAAATTACTAATTCTCTAGTAAGCACCTGCCACGACACGGATGGGTAAATGGCAGGTCTGTATTTTATAACACATTCATTATAATGTAGCATTACCCTGAAGGGAAAGATGATAGTTGGAAGAGAGAGAATCTAAACGCGTGTACCATTATGTTGATTGGTACTTGCTGTAGAATCATGAAATCAAGGAGCTATTGCTTGGGATTGTTTTTAACTTTTAAAAGTACCTTTTTAGAACATCAATATCTTACATAAGGACATTGTAAAATGAGCAGATTCTTAAATATAATAATTTTTGAGTTCGAGGTGCAAGGTGTTCCTCATGAATGCTTGCAGGTTGTAAATATCATTAGATATACATGCATTGTTCGTACTAACTACATTGTTGATCCTTGCCATGGGTTACATAATGACTTTGGCAAAAAGGTAATCACAATAAATAGGGTATTCTTTTAGAGAAATGGTGGATATGTTTAATTTTTTTCTAAAAGCTATTTGGTTAAGCGATAATAATGGACACATGCCAACATTACTTTTCATTAACGCAAGCTTGGACAAGATTGGCAAGAATAAAGGATAATAGTGGACACATGCTAATATTACTTTTCATTAAAGCAAGCTTGGGCAAGATCGGCAAGAACAAAGGCGCTTGCAAGACAATGGAATCTCAACCATTTCAAAGCGCATAAAAATGAATACAGATGGATCACCAATGCCCATGATAGTGTATTTTCAGTTGTGGCCTCAATTGTCTCTGCTGGACTCAGTCTACTTCTTGAAGCTTGGATTGTGATATGCCATGATAAATGTGCAGCTGCCAATGTATTCAGCAAGGATAAAATCAGAGCAGCCTGGTTCATTAACTCCGTCTATGACATAGCATGCAACTTGCCAGCAAAAATCAATAATGTCTTCGTTGCGGATATAACGAAATGCTATGAAAATATACCACTTGAAGGGGAAGATGGTATCTGCAATATCATGGAGCTTGCAAGACAATGGAATCTCAACCTTGACAAATGTAATATGGTTAGAAAAACAAGACTTAAGACCTTCTAGCTGTATGCTAAAAAAAGAGGCTATTGCCCATCACTTGGAAGCATAGGGATTTGTTTATTCTTTCAAGCAATAGAGCTACTTTTTGATGGAATAATTGGTCGTCCATTCTCTTGTCTACTGTAAGGGTACATCCCCATTAGTCTGTTACCTAGCCTTGCCTTTGATTCGTGGCAAGTAGCGACAAAAAAAAATTGGCCGCACTATCTCCTCTCCAGCCTTATTTCGTCCTTCGTGGCAAAGGCAACTTCAAAAAACTCGGAAGTGCGTGAGGGTTTTCTTGCTAGATTTGATTTGTCTTCTAGTGAAGAGATCGATTATGATTTGTTTCTTGTTCTGATTTCAGGTTTAGGAGCACTGAACTGCAATGGGAATGGTCTTAATGTAAATGCCTTTGCTTTGCTTACATGGCGAAGCTCCCAGAACTGGATGCACCCTAAGTCTCAGGTTCTATAGACAGGGGCACAGATTCTATACGTTTCAAAAATATCCCAATTTGAGGGTCGTGTGAGAATTACTCACAAAAAAGCCAAAACATTGCAGATTATTACAAGTATTGATAGATTGAGTGAAGAATTTGCACAAAATAGAAGCCACGACATCGAAAAATGCACAAAGAGAAGAAACAATGGCTAAAATTTTGTAAACGGCTAAAATTTTGTTAATCCATAATGCTATGTTTCCAAGTTCGACATATTCCTTCATATCCTTGGTACATATTTTTAGGTGCACCTTGTCTAGTCCTTTACATTGTGTAATGATAGTGGGATGGGACTGTGTAGGGCTTATGCTCAACCGGATCGTCTCTATGATAATGTGATAAGTGCGCTTAATTTTTTAACGACAAAACATGTTGTATAGTACCATATTTGATCACAATCGACAATGGCTTTCTGTGATGGACCCATAGGAGACCGCTCGAGTGGATCTTGATGTCGCATTCCAGACGGTGCATAAAATGGGTAGAAGCGACTACTAGACTGCTTTTTGCCCGGTTGGCTAAGGGCATGTCGGTTAGAACGCTACATTTGGTATCAAAACAAGGCTCAAGTTCGAAGTCTCCATGCACTATTACAAAGATAGGCATAAATGGCACAAATATGTGCCATTTTTTACATATATAAATGGCACTTTTGGTGTGTGCCGTTTGTGCATTTTTGTGTCATTTATGCTCCACCCGTTTTGTGCCATTGGAGTGTGGTCAAAACATTTGCCATTTAAGTGTCATGAAAGTGACACATTTTTGTCATTCAACTGCCATGTAAATGACATGAGTGTGACATAGTTGTGTCATTTATGTGCAACCAGAGTGACATATTTGTATCATACAATTGTCATTTAAGTGAGATGCATTATGCCATATATGTGTATTGCTTCCGCTACTAAAGTGCCATTAATGCCATATACATTGTGACACATATCTGTGATGGCTATGTCATTTAAGTAGTATTGCATTTGCAACATTCAAGTGTCAAACATAAATATGTGAATGCCATTTTAATATTCTTTTATATCATGCACTATTGTAGTCATGATAGCTATGTTTTATTGTTAATGTAAATAAGTGACAAATGGGTTTTAAATACAAATGATAAAATTCAATAAAAGTACCATTAAGGAAAATACAATGATAATGTATTCAATAAAATGTAGAGACAATGACCCAATAAATTTATTGAGAAATATTACTTAATAAAGATAATGGCCAAATGATCATTGAGTTTATCGCATCCTTGAATATGGTAAACTCGCTTGTTGGATACAATAATTGGTCATTCAAGTGTCTAGGGTTTACATTTTGAACCATAATAGAAGCATTACCATTGCCAATTGGTTGAAAATCACAAGTGTTCTTTGGATCTATTGAGAAAATCCTTCCATATCCAATGACAAATTTATTTTTTAAATCAAGAATCTGAACTTCATTATTCTCCTCATATAAATAAGACAATGAAATATTTATGTTATCAAAAAGTTCTAACACTTGAAACTTGGATATAGATGTTACCTCTAAATTCTTCAACACATGTTTCGTTGGCAAGCACTGTTTTTAAACTTGGGAATTGCACTTCCCTAAGATTCAGATAAAAATGAATAAGACTTATAAAATTAAATAAGACTTAACAAAATTCACTAAGCAAATACTACTCTAGCTGGTTTCCAATCGATGCTTCGTTGTTCTTTACTTTTGGCCACGCATGTAGAGTTTTTATACATATATCTATATACATATATCTATATATCCAATGGTTGGCTTAGGCACCATTTGACTAATTTTTTGAAGATTCCACTTGACTGACTAGATTTGCCTTTGCGCATTACTTTCTTCGTCTGAAACTGGAAGCGATGGACCACAGGGTATGGGGATTTTTCGCGTTAATACCATGCTGGTTTGCATGAATTTTAGCACTTGCCAACATGACATGATAACTAGGTATGTGAAAAATCCATATATTGTATTTTTATGTCTAGTATCTCCACCTTTTTGTTACATATGGCTCTTCAATTTTTGTAGAATCTTGAGGATGCTTTTATACATTTGCACATTTATGCAAAATAGTACTTCTTTGGACTATGGCTCCAATAGCATGGCATGTTTTCGTAAAAAAAAGGGGACCACATATTTGGATGTGTACTTTTATATTGGCATTATTATTGTGAGATGAGATATTTTTCATGAAAGAGCCCGCTTGCATAACTTTTGGATATGTGCAAATGAAAGGCTTTTTTCTCTAGGTCTTATCCCTTGCATGCAATGCTTTTTGCATGCATGTTTGACATGTAAAATTGTTGGCTTGCATGCGCTTCCTACATCTACACATGCATTGTCATGTTAGAAATGGTGTGCCTCCATAAAAAATGGGCAAGGCGTTGGATGCTATGGTAAGGACTTGGTTTAAAATAACGTGGCATTATTCATGCACTTTCATTTATGATTGACTATGTAAGCATTGGATGCCATAGGGCATCACACGAAATATTTTTCTCCTTGCTCCAATATTGTGGAGATTGTGTAGATTTATTTTATACATGACTTGGTACACCTGTATTTGTATTTTATACTCTAAAGGATACGCGAATCTTTGACGAAGAGCATACTGCAAGCCTAAAATGCCAGTTTAGGTTCTTGATGTCGCCTGGCCATAGCCGTAAAGGACGTTTTGAGCAGACTGCAGCTGATCTTACTTGTACAGGATGATTTGATTCCAAGTATTATTCTCACTGTGATGTTTGGCACGAGTTTGAAAAGCCTATATGGATATGACCGGCATGGGTAATTTCTCACACTTCTATCTTTTCTTTGCATTTGTACTGCTTCAAAGCGCCAAAATGATCAGTCTTGCTTTAGATGAGCGGAAGAAATTATTCTGCAAGAATCTCTTCAATAACCTAAGCCTTGGTGACAGTAATAGTGTTGCGCCATGCTCTGATAATCTTCCTTAATGCCAGCGTGAGGCTGCATAGAGAAGCCTGTTGAAACAGAGCATTGCTAGTTCTTGCACGTAGCACCTTACATGAAGGAATAAATTTCCTTTGCACTTGAAAGCAAGGATGCTGCTGATACTTTGAACAGTGAGCATTCTATCTGCAACAAAGTAATGTGACGAGATCAGAACAATCTTTCAACATAAATCCAAAAGGCAGATATCCTGGAAAAGCTTGTGGTTGTTGGATTTGAGTGTAGCTTTTTAGGCAAGAAACGGGATCTTACAAATACATCAGTTAGCCAAGTCAACATTTGAACTACTAAAGCAGCAACATTTGAGTTCAAGGAGGGCGTCTTAACCAGGTTTTTTATGCATTTTGCTTAAAGGTTTAGCAACAAAATACAACTAAAATCTTTGAAGGCGTGGTAAAACAATTTATTCGAGTACCTTATATTTGTGATTATGCTACTATTATTTGGATGTATGTCTTTATCTGTTTGAAAACTTTCCACGGACCTTGGAGTGTTTATGTCTATCAAAAGCTTTACCACGATAAGTTCTTGCTTGGGCCATTGCAGATAAGCTGATTTGTTGTAAAGGATGCTTATTACAGGATGTTTTTTCTCACCTTAGCATATAGCTTTGCCTAGACTATCCCTTTTTACAAGAAATGGTTATTATGGAATAGATGCCATATCCATTGGTTCTGCTCTAGAACAGTACTCTAATCTATTTCAGTAGAGTGTTCACAATAAGATAATGCTATGGCCATATTGCCATGAGAAAGAGTTTATATGTTGTAAAAGATGCTTATTGCAGGAAGTTTTTCCTCACCTTAGCATGTAACTTAGCATAGACTAGTTATGTTTTATGAGAAAACAGTTACTACTGAATAGATGCCATGTCCATTGGTACTTTGCTCTAAAATGGGATTCTAATCTATTTCTCAGAGAGTAATACAGAAGTATCTTCTAACCTTCAAAAGAATTTGTCACTTTACTTGTTGAATTTGGTTGAAGGGCTAAACATACATGAGACTCTATTGCTTACCTCGCTAGCCATTTCTTCATTACCTTTTTTAGGCTAATGTTTGATTTGTTTGGTCTGTTGGGTAACCTGAGTTTCATCTACCTCTTCTTATTTTATGTTTCTCGAAAGCAAGGAGCACAGGAAAAAACTGCGAATCGACAAGATGAAATATCTCGAAACCATGTGAATATCAGGAAAGATCTAACCTTTCTTGTGCAATGACATCTTGTTTAAAAAGTTCAAGGGATGCAAATTTATCTCTGCTGTAAACATTAACCTAAGCATCAAATATTATTAATGCATGAGAAACTTGGCATTCTACCATAGAGGTAGGCTACTTTTCGTCCCATCAATATATCGGTTCCAATAATTTTTGGGCCAGTATGACTTACATTTATTGGCTTTCTCTATGACATTGGTGCTGACCATATGAGCTGCTCTATGTTCTAAGTAACATTTTGTAAATAATAATTCTAAAGTGGCCGTGTTTTATCTTCATCCTGGTCGCTCATGTATCACTGTTCTAGCTCTATAATATGAACCTTTAGAATGAACCATATTTTGAGCATATAATGTTTTTGTTACTTCTTAAGCATGTTTATTTGCACATATCGTTTGTTTAATCGATCAGTTCAAAACAAGAACGATACAACCTGTTCTTCTATTTAAAACATGCTTGAAAGTTTAAAATAGCATTTTGGAAAGAGAAAGCTCTCTACAAAGATATGTTTGACTTATGGAATTTAAGTAATGGTGTGGCATTTCTTTATGATTTGGCAACTGATAGCTTGCCGGGAATATTAAACCATAAGGCATTAAAGAATATGAACATTTGACTTAGTCGTAGGATTTGGTAATGACTGTATTGTTTGTTCATGGACACAAGTGATAGGGTTTATAAGACCGTCCCTATATACATGTGGGGTCGATAAGTCCGGTCTAACCAAGGGTAGCCTTGGCAAGGCCGGATGTTAGAATCTTGTCTTCATTACAAGGCTAGGGGCTTGTCTATATATTCTCGTGCCTTCAAATTTTACTGGGGTTTAAACGGTTGGGGTCTTATAGATCTTAGCATTTGTGTCTTGAATAACAATAATACATTCTACAATCGATGTTGTTGAAAGCAGTTGACGACATTCTGATTTTACAGGAACATGCCAAGAAAATTTCAAATTGAGCATTGATATCAAGCAATGATAATGTGATGGCATATTTGATGGTACGGATCTCTTTAACATTAGGCTGCAGACATGATCTATGATCTGGAATGATTAACCAGCGCCTATTCAAAAGATTGGATAGTCTTTATATGCAACCTCAAGAAGGATTCAAGCCAAAACAGAGAATTACTCAGTATGCTTGGCAACTCTAGTTCTTCAAAGCATAATTTTGCACATTGATGCCATTCGGGTGTGGCAATGTTACAAAGACTGGAGCTAAAGAAACAAATATACCAATGTGGGAGTTATGAGCTTAAGGCATGAGGAAATGACCTCCATTGGGACGTCCGGTCACCTAATCAAACGATGCAATAGTCTTATTAATGGATCCATCACAAGGGCCATCATTTTAGCAGTCGTCAGTAAAGGCATTTTCAAATCATGACTTTTATGTTTAACTAATCCCGTGTATGTTCACTACTTTGACAAATCTAGTTTTACGCTTTTATATGATCTTTTTCAAGCTTGATTCTTTGTTGAATCCTTATTATCACTTTGCCTAGTTTACTTTATTGTTCTATTCTATGAGATGGCTTGGTTATGACGCTTTTAATATTTTAAACCAAACAAAACTGATTCAATGCCTACAATGGCATTACTTTACAACCGACCGTTGATCAAAGTATATGAAAATGCTTCGATGCTTGGAGACGTCTTTCAAAAAAATTTCATTAATAGGAGGTTTGCTATCTTGCAATTTTACATCAACACATTATTACTCGAGCTCAAAAACATACCACGACACTTCTTAAAATATAGGATGTGTGGTGGGTCCCTATGTATATAGGGACCCTTCCACATCCCCTCAGATACTAAGACAAGGGACCTAGCCGCACTTCCGGAGGAGGTAGGCAAAATTTTATACATATATCTATATACATATATCTATATATCCAATGGTTGGCTTAGGCACCATTTGACTAATTTTTGAAGATTCCACTGACTGACTAGATTTGCCTTTAGCTGCATTACTTGGGTCGTCAAACCTGAGGCGATGGACCACGAGTGGTATGGGGATTTTTCGTTAATACCATCTTTGGTTTGCATGAATTTTAGCACTTGCCAACATGACATGATAACTAGGTATGTGAAAAAATCCATATATTGTATTTTTATGTCTAGTATCTCCACCTTTTGTTACATATGGCTCTTCAATTTTTTGTAGAATCTTGAGGATGCTTTTATACATTTGCACATTTATGCAAAATAGTACTTCTTTGGACTATGGCTCCAATAGCATGGCATGTTTTCGTAAAAAAAAGGGGACCACATATTTGGATGTGTACTTTTATATTGGCATTATTATTGTGAGATGAGATATTTTTCATGAAAGAGCCCGCTTGCATAACTTTTGGATATGTGCAAATGAAAGGCTTTTTCTCTAGGTCTTGTCCCTTGCATGCAATGCTTTTTGCATGCATGTTTGACATGTGTAAAATTGTTGGCTTGCATGCGCTTCCTACATCTACACATGCATTGTCATGTTAGAAATGGTGTGCCTCCATAAAAAATGGGCAAGGCGTTGGATGCTATGGTAAGGACTTGGTTTAAAATAACGTGGCATTATTCATGCACTTTCATTTATGATTGACTATGTAAGCATTGGATGCCATAGGGCATCACACGAAATATTTTTCTCCTTGCTCCAATATTGTGGAGATTGTGTAGATTTATTTTATACATGACTTGGTACACCTGTATTTGTATTTTATACTCTAAAGGATACGCGAATCTTTGACGAAGAGCATACTGCAAGCCTAAAATGCCAGTTTAGGTTCTTGATGTCGCCTGGCCATAGCCGTAAAGGACGTTTTGAGCAGACTGCAGCTGATCTTACTTGTACAGGATGATTTGATTCCAAGTATTATTCTCACTGTGATGTTTGGCACGAGTTTGAAAAGCCTATATGGATATGACCGGCATGGGTAATTTCTCACACTTCTATCTTTTCTTTGCATTTGTAATCTTCAAAGCGCCAAAATGATCGGTCTTTGCTTTAGATGAGCGGAAGAAATTATTCTCGCAAGAATCTCTTCAATAACCTAAGCCTTGGTGACAAGAATAGTGTTGCGCCATGCTCGATAATCTTCCTTAATGCCCGGGAGGTCAGATAGAGAAGCCTGTTGAAACGAGCATTGCTAGTTCTTGCACGTAGCACCTTACATGAAGGAATAAATTTCCTTTGCACTTGAAAGCAAGGATGTCTTGATACTTTGAACGCTGAGCATTCTATCAAGCAACAAAGTAATGTGACGAGATCAGAACAATCTTTCAACATAAATCCAAAAGGCGATATCCCGAAAAGCTTGTGGTTGTTGGATTTGAGTGTAGCTTTTAGGCAAGAAACGTTGAATCGGGATCTTACAAATACATCGATTAGCCAAGTCAACATTTGAACTACTAAAAGCAAAAGAACATTTGAGTTCAAGGAGGGCGTCTTAACTGTGTTTTTTATGCATTTTGCTTAAAGGTTTAGCAACAAAATACAACTAAAATCTTTGAAGGCGTGGTAAAACAATTTATTCGAAAGTACCTTATATTTGTGATTATGCTACTATTATTTGGATGTATGTCTTTATCTGTTTGAAAACTTTCCGGACCTTGAGTGTTTATGTCTATCAAAAGCTTTACCACGATAAGTTTCTTGCTTGGGCCATTGAGCGAGATAAAATTTGATTTGTTGTAATGGATGCTTATTACGATGATGTTTTTCTCACCTTAGCATATAGCTTTGCCTAGACTATCCCTTTTTACAAGAAATGGTTATTATGGAATAGATGCCATATCCATTGGTTACGCTCTAGAACAAGACTCTAATCTACAGTAGAGTGTTCACAATAAGATAATGCTATGGCCATATTGCCATGAGAAAGAGTTTATATGTTGTAAAAGATGCTTATTGCAGGAAGTTTTTCCTCACCTTAGCATGTAACTTAGCATAGACTAGTTATGTTTTATGAGAAACAGTTACTACTTTTAATAGATGCCATGTCCATTGGTACTGCTCTAAAATGGGATTCTAATCTATTTCTGTAGAGTAATACAGGAAGTATCTTCTAACCTTCAAAAGAATTTGTCACTTTACTTGTTGAATTTGGTTGAAGGGCTAAACGCCATGAGACTCTATTGCTTACCTGCTAGCCATTTCTTCATTACCTTTTTTAGGCTAATGTTTGATTTGTTTGGTCATAGGTAACCGGAGTTTCATCTACCGACTTTTCTTATTTTATGTTTCCGAAAGCAAAGGAGCACTCGAGAAAACTCGAATCACAAGATGAAATATCTCAGAAACCATGTGAATATCAGGAAAGATCTAACCTTTCTTGTGCAATGACATCTTGTTTAAAAGTTCAAGGGATGCAAATTTATCTGCTGTAAACATTAACCTAAGCATCAAATATTATTAATGCATGAGAAACTTGGCATTCTACCATAGAGGTAGGCTACTTTTCGTCCCATCAATATATCGGTTCCAATAATTTTTGGGCCAGTATGACTTACATTTATTGGCTTTCTCTATGACATTGGTGCTGACCATATGCTGCTCTATGTTCTAAGTAACATTTTGTAAATAATAATTCTAAAGTGGCCGTGTTTTATCTTCATCCTGGTCGCTCATGTATCACTGTTCTAGCTCTATAATATGAACCTTTAGAATGAACCATATTTTGAGCATATAATGTTTTTGTTACTTCTTAAGCATGTTTATTTGCACATATGCGTTTGTTTAACTGGATCAGTTCAAAACAGTAACGATACAACTGTTCTTCTATTTAAAACATGCTTGAAAGTTTAAAATAGCATTTTGGAAAGAGAAAGCTCTCTACAGTATATGTTTGACTTATGGAATTTAAGTAATGGTGTGGCATTCTTTATGATTTGGCAATCTGATAGCTTGCTGGGAATATTAAACCATAAGGCATTAAAGAATATGAACATTTGACTTAGTCTGTAGATTTGGTAATGACTGTATTGTTTGTTCATGGACACAAGTGATAGGGTTTATAAGACTGTCCCTATATACATGTGGAGCTGATAAGTCTGGTCTAACCAAGGGTAGCCTTGGCAAGGCCAGATGTCCGAATCTTGTCTTCGTACAAGGCTAGGGCTTGTCTATATATATATATATATATATATATTATATATATATATATATATATATATATATATATATATATACAAGTTTTTGTACTTTAAGGGGTTGTACTGTAAGAGGTTGTGAGATTTTGCAAAGTCAACAAGTTGCAAAGAACTTTATTAATAACCTGTTACCGTTTCTTTGAGTGAGAAAGTATACCATGTGAAACCTAAATAACATAAACTCGAAACCCTAAACTTGTAGATTATTGTAAGATTCACAAAGATTCCACAAATATCCCTTTAGATTCCCCATACTCTATGAAGGCTCCCCTAGATTTCGTTAGGGTTCCTCCAAATTCTCCAAGACTCTTTAAGGTTCAATCAAATTATTGAAATATTCATCGAGATTCTATCACAATGCCCTTAGATTCTCCAATATGCGTACGTAAATGTTGTGCATTTCAAATGGTATCCAGTTCGAGCTTGCAATTTGGGATATTTAAAAAAACAGACATCAAGTTCTAATGTCGAGATTCCTTGGTATAGTATTTAGTTCCAGGTTTAAATGGTAGGAAGCATAATGTTTACGACTGAATTTCTCAAGATTCCCCTTAAATTCCCTTTAGAATCTCTAAGATTACATAAAGATTCCCTTAGATTCCACATATTCTATGAAGAACTCCTCAATATTCTAGTCCCCTAGATTCTTTAAGATTCTACTAAGAACTTTTGAGATTCATCGTGATTCTATCAAGATTCTTTTAGATTCCCCAATATGTTTGCTAAAAATAATGCGGTTCATATGGTATCCGGGTTTGAGCTTGCTATTTGGGACTCAATTCTCTCATGACATATGCATATTCTCTTAGATTACCTCAAATTTTATGAAGGTTGTTCAGATTCCCATATTCCTCAAGTGTTGCATCTTTTAAGATTTGAAATGAGATTCTACCAACGTTTATCAACATTCATGAGGATAGTATACAATTCGGGTAGTGTGTGGTTCAGGTTGTAAGAGATTTGTGACGTATGTACAACATTCAAAAGACACATTTAATGCTAGAATTTACCTTCCAATTGGTCATACGTTAAACCTAATTTAGTTAGCCTAATCTTCAATTTGTGGCATTTTCAATTAATTCTATCTCTAAAATTTACATTCAAGTGGTCGCGTGACGATAAACTTAATTTAGTTATCATTATTTTCAATAGTTATCCTTATCTTCAATTTGTGGCATTTTTAATTAATCTTATCTCTAATTTGTAGCATATTACCATTAACATAAGTTGCTACCACTTGGCATCCATACAACATTTGCAAAGGAAAGAATCACACATTTATTCATTTTTAACACAGCACATCATTGACAGTTAAATAAATTTCCAATGTTTACTAATAACGTTTGTTAAACATTGAGATTTATTTACATCTTTTAACACATATCACATTTTTAAAATTGCTAAAGTTTAACTTCAATTTTCTTCATCAATGTAATTTTACATTGGCATCATAGATTATCGTGTAGTGAAGAGAATTTGAGCACTACAGATTCCAGGTAATCTACTATCGCGATGTGAAAGTGTTAAATTGGGGTAAATGGGAGAATGGCATTTCTGAGGCCATCATGCCATCGAATCTGCTTGCTTGCATTTCAGCTTATCACAAACCCCAATCAAACACAAAATATGGCCCTCATGCCAGGACACATGGTAACCAAAAGGGCCTCTTGCCTAAAGCATCATAACGTGCAAAAATCTAGATTAGTCATACTTATTTTCTAGTTTGACAACTCATACGGCATATACTGCAGAATATGCGTAGACGTAGCTATAGATAGGTTAAAAGTTTTTATTATTTTCTCAGCATACAAACATATCTTATGTTAGATGGCCCAACCAAAGATTAGCTACCACTGACCAATCCTTCGACCAATCCTTCCGCAAGATTAAAGACATAAAAATAGAATAAGATCTTCAAGTGTGACCTTCGAACTATTCAAAAGTATGCAGATGATTTTTGCTAGTCCAGTGATAAGTAAATCTAGCTCCGGAAGACAGAAAATATCATATGGTCAGGCAAATTGCGGTGCTCCTACCACTGATAATGAACCAATTACTCTTTGATGTATGCATGCCAAGGAATGGCTGCTAGCTTGGTGCCAAAACAATCAAAACAAAAGGATATGAAGGGAAAAATTAGCATTGGTGGCTCACATTATCATTTGTCAACATTTGCATTTGTAAGGCATCTATAGAATAAGATTACTAGCACATAGACTTGGCATCGTGGGAGAGCCATGGTCCCTGCAAGCAAATAACAATTAGACATTAATAAGTGTAGTTAATCGATATTTCACATAAACATCATGTGCAGCCTATAGTAAACATGGCCTAAGAGAGAAACCATACATAATGGAGCTGGAGCAGACCAGATTTCCTTCTATTAAAGCAGTCATACATTATAGATAGGGAGCAAGTCACGTATACCAATGCTGTGGCGTAGAATTTGGGTTAAATTCTGGACAAAAATATAGAACAAAGAACCAAGAAAGGAAAGAAGGAATACCTTGCTGGATATAAACCACATTGGCATCTAAATCACATCATCATCGTGATCTCAGATGATGTCAAGCATAGATGCACCAAAATAACTTCCTAAACCCCAAAGATGTAAATAATAAGCTTGGGAAGCAAAACAACTCGGCTATTTATAAGCTGAAACAATATGGATTTTGTTACCTCTAGTAGAGATCTCAAAATACATAACTTAGCTACATACAAAAGTCTTAACAAATAAATCGTATGCCTTAAAAAAGCTCGCCAACAAAATCGTATATATCAATAGTTGGAACCCGCTGGCTGCAGCCCATCTTCTTGATTTAATTTCATGTTATTGGATCAATAGCTCAAAGAAACCCCTGAATAGAAACAAACATACATGTATAAGACGTATTGTCTAAAAACGTGCAACTACCTTGAGCATGACATCCTGCTCTTGCGAAAGTACTGTTTATCATTATTTAAGCAAACGCAGATATAGTCCCAAGACCTTGCAAAAAACAGATCCTAAAAATCATAGCAGGAGGAAGGATAAAAGATTTGCCACAGAGCATGAGCCAAAAGTCAAAAAGAGGTGTCTTTGCAAAGTGTAATACATGCCCGAGAACACAGCCAACATGCTCGATTTGTGATAGCCATCATTTGATGACTGCCATATTTGCTGCTAGCAAATGTTTGCCACAAGAAAGTTTAGCATTCTTAAATTCTTCATAAACCTGTATCGAACCACAACAAATAAAATCTCACATGAAAGACCATAATAAGAAACTCTTAACTGGTCTAAATATCAATGCTAGCTTTCAGCTCCAAACAAAGAGCAAAAGGGAAAGAAGGCTAATCATAAAAACACAAAGGAATTAACATAACAAAATGGAAACTTTACCTTCTCGACGGGGACCACTGAATGGCTCTTCAATTCATTCCACCTCCAAGTGTTGCATGTAAGAAAATAAGAGAATAAATAGCAAGTGTTGCCGTATTCTCGCTTTGATCTTAAACATATCATCCAAGTTGCAAGTGGTGTACCGCTTTGCGGCTAATAGTTGCCCGGATCTTGGACATACCCAAGGGTTCCCCGTGATATATTCAATCAGAGAAGTCTCTTTGAAGAAAGAGACGGAAATCAAGGAGAGCTAAAATCAAACATTTTAGAGCTAAAACAAGCATCAAAGTTGAAATTCAAATACAGCCGCAACAAGAAATATTATCGGCTTAGCTCGAGTTCAAATGTTCCCGCACTGTGGGCTCGTGATATGGAAAATCCAGGGCCCGGTTTTATAAGAGGTTTTATAAGCAAAGATGGTCTTCAACGGCACCGCATATCATTGAGTTAATGGCAAAACAGAGCTTGAGAAGATAACCATATCTTTCGGGACAGTGTTGTCCGTGATTGTCCCAATGGTGAAGGCTCCAAGTTAATCCCGGCCCCATAAGAAACAACTGCCTAATGAACTAAAGGTACAACCGGTTGGCTTTATAGGTTGGCTTTATAAGCATGACAGAAGTCTTGCTCAAGAACAAATCTTTCCCCGACCCAAGCACAAAAATGCCCCTCGCTATCTTAACTTGCGCCAGTAACGTAAGAATGGGCTAAAGGACCCAGAGGGACTTTTCATTATGTTGCAATCGAGATGTCTAATGTCAGCCGTTGTCATAAATACCCCGCCCAAACAGTAATAACATGGTAAGGAGCTTATACATAGAACCATGGAAGCTTAATGCAAGATAAAACTCATATGCTCGATAGATAGAACGGCAAAGGCAAGACATGTCCCATCTGAATCTTATTCTAATTTTTAAATAGCTGATGCTAACTTGCATAGAAGAAGGGGATCAAAATATGTAAATGCTCGAATCGTAAGCTCTTGAATGCATAACCATATTGTAGCCAAATTCTAAATTCTCATAATATACATGCACTCAACATTGGATCGGACAACCTTATAGATTTGAAATGGGAGAAACTTTTGTCGTTTGAAATTTCATGAAATCATGCATAGAATATAACCAAATCTTAACAACATTAAAGAAAAATATATAACATGAATTAAACAATGTGATACCAATACTAACTTCTCATTGCAAAGAATGTTTATGTAGAACATGGCTTCCCTCAAGTTAGGAATTCAAGGCACAGAGTGAACACTAGATGAAGCTAGGACATGGAAAGACAACATGGAATAGGACCCACATTGACAGAACAAATCATATAAACTCAAGTAATGGAAAACAAAACTAAGGCATCTTAATGCGCAAAATCTCAAACACAAGTCGTTGTTTGTTGCTAATAAAGAATTGGGAGCAAACCATATGGGTTACTTACAAAAACTTAGTAAACATGGTAAAGTTTAGAACTTGAAAGAGCTCAAGAGCCGAATCGCTTGATTATGGTGCGTTGAATCTAAGAGCCTCGCCATGATTCTTCTCTCAGACACTGCGATAGAGGACCAATAACATGTAAGTATTACCCGATTTCATAGATTAAAAGCTCGGATTCAAATGGGCGGATTACTTGTATTGAATATTTGGCGGCTAAGACCCCGGCATAACTCTTCTAGAACAAATTTAGTGGCGTAAAAATAGCATGTCAAGATGATAAATGTATCTTATGTTCATGAAATATTCAATTCTAGAGAACCTAAACAAAGCAGATAACCTCGGGGCCATGGCGCCAGCTCAAGCACCTCTGCCATAGCTCGAAGGGGAATAGAGAGGTTTAACAATTAAGAAAAAGATGGCCATCTTTTCAAGCATCCTTGCTCGCTCAATCTTCAACAAATTGCTCAAGCTCATTTACGATTTGTGCCCCGCCCAATAGTTGTATATTTAATAAGCCCTTAATATAAGGTTCTGGTAGATCGCCTCTCTGTTGCCTAGATGAAGAAAAAAAAGGTAGTTCTCATCAGCCTCAAATATGATAGAACATGAACCATGACATGAATGAAACAATTCACAACCCAAATGACTACCAACACTTTCCACCATATGAATATGTCGTTGTTTCCTTCTTCGTTTTGCCCAGGAGTTACATAGTTCAACAAATTTAGACTGTGATTCATATACCGATGGTCGCGGACAATCCTAGCTTTAATTTCCTATCAATCGGGCGAAGCAATTTTGAGTCGTGATTCGAAGTTCAAGAAAGGCTTTAATTGAACATTTAACCATGGTGCGATCGATTAGAAGATGCCAACCTATTTCCTGCTAGGGTCGCCTAATTCCCTAGTCCATGCATCACCAAAGAATGAAAAGTGATACAGAGGCGGATATCTTACCGAGCTCCCCCTGCTTGACTAAGGACCACCGACATGCCAAAAATCGCTGAATGATCCAAAAGAAAATGACCGTGAATTGAACCCGGTGGCGGCGGTGCGCCTTAGAACAGAGCTACGATAGAAAAATGAAGACAAACAAAAATCAACAAATGCTTAACCGCAGCGGTTCACGCTTTAGAACAGAACATAGCTGGCTCCATCATACAAACCAAGTGGAAGTAAGACGAAGGAAGAAAGAAGAAAATTCGGAACTTTCTAACGAAGTAGATGGCCGCATGGCCGTGAAATGTGAAAGTTTGAAATCAAGATGTAATAATTTAAGCTAGAATTTGGGATCGTGGACAAACACCCAAATGGGAAAAGCTAGAATTTCGGTTGAGAAATATATTCTAATTTGCAGGTTTGAAAATGGAAGCACTCGTTGCCATGCCCGGTGCTTGTGCTCACTGATGACCTTGAGTCGGGAAATGGCGTTGGAAAAAATGTTACCCTTTCTAATGTTACGGCTGCCACCTCATGCAAGGGCATTTATTACACTTCATAGACGTGGTTGCATTGGGCTGGCATTAAATTTTGATGGCAATTAACCAATGGTTAAGATCGAATCTAAAGAGCCCAATGGTCTAGAATAAAACCCCAAAATAAGGGCCATTAATGAAATTAATAATGGTCGACTTGTAAATAACGGGTCTAGATTAGATGCCCTAATTTGAAGGGCCTAGATTAAATGCCCCCAAAATTGCACCTTCCTTGTAGTTTCTCCAAAAAGACAATGGCTATGATTTTGTCTCCCCCTTGACCCGACGACCTAGACCAAAAGCCCCAACCTCAATCTCTACCAAAAGGGGGTTGCTTGGGGTGATATGAGGTGGCACCGTCTGGACCGTCCATCTCAGAGATGGACGGCCGAGATCAATCTCTACCAAAAATTTGTGGCATAATCTCTACACCATTTGAGACTCTACATCATTTGTGGCACCCAATATAATTGTATATATATATATATATATATATATATATATATATATATATATATATATATATATATATATATATATATATATATATATATATATATATATGTATGTATGTATATATATATATATATATCTCTTATATATATACAATTATTTTATGGGTCCTATGGGGGGGTGAGTGTGGGTAGAGATTAATCCGATCCGTCTAATTTTTGAGGTGGCGCTTAAATGGCCCTTGGATTTGATGGGGGGCATGCATGGGCCATGCATGGGGCATGCACCCCATCCATGGACCGCCGACGGCACACGTGGAAATCTTGGCCCTTGATTTTTTAAAGGGAAGGTGCAAGGAAGGTGTCTTAAAAGGTGCTTTTGGTGCAAATAATCTTAACCGTTGGATCAAATGGGGGAGGAGAAATCCTAACCATTAACTTTTTTATTAAATTGCAATTTCTTTATTAAAAGAGGTGAGGTGGCACCCTTATTTAATAAAAAGGTAATGAGGTGGCACCAACATTAATGGGTGGACTTTCTAGGAAGCTTCTTTTTTTATAATCGGCTTCAAAGGCCGATAACTCGCGAGAGAGGGGTCGGATGAAGGTGGGGCCCACACTATTGGATTCCTCTCGTCGAGAACTTTCAATGAGTGGTACTTTGGCATCGTTCCGTCGCAGTTGGAGCTAATGTGATCGAATACTAAGTTTCTTTTTGGAAACTTAGAATTTTACAGAATCTATGGGAATTTAAGAGACTCTAGGGAATCTCCATAGGATTTTGGAGAATTTAAATGAACCTCAAGAGAATCTTTGGGAATCTATGATGGGAGAATCTACATAGAAACATGGGGAATCTAGATGATTTTTGAGATGATCTTTAGGAGGCTAGGGAACCCCAACAAAATTAGGGGAATTTATGGGAATCTCAAGGAAATCATAGAGAATCTAGTAGAATCGAAGTGCATCTTCATAAAATCTTTGAGAACTGGGTAAATCAGAGAATCTAAGGGAATCTACATAGAATCTAAGGGAATCTACATTAGAATCTAAGAAAATTTAGGAGAATCCACATAGAATTTTGGAGACTCTAGAGGTTTCTTGTGATAAGTTCAAAAATTTAGAGGAATCTTTATAGAATCTTAAGAATTTAGGGGAAGCTTTGTGGAATCTTAGGGAATCTTTCATTATTAAGTGTGTTTAGTAGGGGAATCTTGATAGAATCTAAGGGAATCCAACAGAATCTATATAGAATCTTGGAAAATTTGGGATAATCTTTGAGAATCTAGGAGAATCTTAAGAGAACCTTAAGTAATCTATGGGATTAAGAGTATTTAAGGGGAATCTTCCTTAAATCTTTGAGAATCTAAGATACTTTTTTCCTGAATCTTCAAGAATCTAAGCGAATCTTTATAGAATCTTCATTGAATGGCTCAGAATCTAGCAGAATCTAAGTGCATCTTCATAAAATCTTCGAGAATCTAGGGGAATCTTGATGGAATCTTCAAGAAACTAGGGGAATCTCTATAGAATCTACATAGAATTCTGGAAAATTTAGAGGATCCTTGTGATAACGTTTGAGATCTTGAGGAATCTTTGTAGAATCCTAAGAATCTAAGGGAATCTTTTACACTAAGTGTATTTTCTAGGGGAATCTTGATAGAGCCTAAAGGAATCTAAGAGAATCTATATAGAATCTTGAGAAATCTAGAGAAAATCTTTGAGAATCTACGGGAATCTTATATATATACAATTATTTTATGGGTCCTATGGGGGGGTGAGTGTGGGTAGAGATTAATCCGATCCGTCTAATTTTTGAGGTGGCGCTTAAATGGCCCTTGGATTTGATGGGGGCATGCATGGGCCATGCATGGGGCATGCACCCCATCCATGGACCGGCCGACGGCACGCAGGAAATCTTGGCCCTTGATTTTTAAAGGGAAGGTGCAAGGAAGGTGTCTTAAAAGGTGCTTTTTGGTGCAAATCAATCTTAACCGTTGGATCAAATGGGGGAGGAGAAATCCTAACCATTAACTTTTATTAAATTGCAATTTCTTTATTAAAAAGAGGTGAGGTGGCACCCTTATTTAATAAAAGGTAATGAGGTGGCACCAACATTAATGGGTGGACTTTCTAGGAAGCTTTTTTTATAATCGGCTTCAAAGGCCGATAACTGCGGTAGAGGGGTGGGATGAAGGTGGGGGCCCACACTATTGGATTCTCTGGCCGAGAACTTTCAATGAGTGGTACTTTGGCATCGTTAAAGTGCAGCTTGAGCTAATGTGATCGAATACTAAGTTTCTTTTTGGAAACTTAGAATTTTACAGTAATCTATGGGAATTTAAGAGACTCTGGGGAATCTCCATAGGATTTTGGAGAATTTAAATGAACCTCAAGAGAATCTTTTGGGAATCTATGATGGGAGAATCTACATAGAAACATGGGGAATCTAGATGATTTTTGAGATGATCTTTAGGAGGCTAGGGGGAACCCCAACAAAATTAGGGAATTTATGGGAATCTCAAGGAAATCATAGAGAATCTAGTAGAATCGAAGTGCATCTTCATAAAATCTTTGAGAACAGGTGTAAATCAGAGAATCTAAGGGAATCTACATAGAATCTAAGGGAATCTACGAGAATCTAAGAAAATTTAGGAGAATCCACATAGAATTTTGGAGACTCTAGAGGTTTCTTGTGATAAGTTCAAAAATTTAGAGGAATCTTTATAGAATCTTAAGAATTTAGGGGAAGCTTTGTGGAATCTTAGGGAATCTTTCATTATTAAGTGTGTTTAGTAGGGGAATCTTGATAGAATCTAAGGGAATCCAAATGTAATCTATATAGAATCTTGGAAAATTTGGGATAATCTTTGAGAATCTAGGAGAATCTTAAGAGAACCTTAAGTAATCTATGGGATTAAGAGTATTTAAGGGAATCTTCCTTAAATCTTTGAGAATCTAAGATACTTTTTCCTAATCTTCAAGAATCTAAGTTTTAATCTTTATAGAATCTTCATTGAATGGCTCTTTAATCTAGCGTAATCTAAGTGCATCTTCATAAAATCTTCGAGAATCTAGGGGAATCTTGATGGAATCTTCAAGAAACTAGGGGAATCTCTATAGAATCTACATAGAATTCGAAAATTTAGAGGATCCTTGTGATAACGTTTGAGATCTTGAGGAATCTTTTGTAGAATCCTAAGAATCTAAGGGAATCTTTTACACTAAGTGTATTTTCTGGGGAATCTTGATAGAGCCTAAAGGAATCTAAGAGAATCTATATAGAATCTTGAGAAATCTAGAGAAAATCTTTGAGAATCTAGGGGAATCTTAAGAGAATCTTGAGTTTGGACTCAGAATTTGTGTACTCCCTTATAGTACACTCACTTGTATATATATATATATATATATATATATATATATATATATATATATATATATATATATATATATATATATATATATATATATATATACATACATATACATATATACATATACATATATATATATATATATATATATATATATATATATATATATATATATATATATATATATATATATATATATATATATATACATATACATATATATATACAAGTGGTTTGTTATATACGAAGAGTTTACAGTTCGTAAAGTATCTACTTCGAGTTTAAGATTTCTTAAAGGCACATAATGCATATGGTGTCTATTCCATAAACCCAAAGTTCTATGAAGATTTTCCTAGGTTCTTTTAAGACTCTACAAAGACTCTGCTATTACACTACGGCACGCCCAAGATGCTATAAACTGGGGCATGCCAAAAAATCTTGGCGGGGGCTACCCCCTGCCACCGCCAACTCAATGATACATTGACTGTAAACATCGAAAGGAAAAATTATGGTCCCAAGCCCCGGATTCCGGATTTCTTTGTTTGTGAAGCCGAAATGGCAAAAAACACCGATTTGGAGCACTATTTGAACTAATTGGCGCCAAAGGGATTTGAAGAATTTTAGAGTCTAATCAAAGGTTATTTGAAGTGTTTTAAGCAAAGCTAGAACTATGCTAGTTTAATAGATTTGGAGTAATCGCATTTAATCTAGAGATAATTAACATTTTCTTTTCCTTGCAATCCAACAATTTCTGATGTGATAAGAAGTAGTGCAAGTTAATGTGATGTTAAAATCTTGGGTCTCCACAACCTTTATCAATGATTATGGGTTCCTATAAGGATTTGAACTTCATAAAGGCACCTTGTTTGCATAATGTGCAAATATTAACAATAATTTCTTCTTTTTTTAAGCTTTGCCATGTTCTTTTAAATTAGATTGTTGTCTTTGGTGAAATTAAGCAAGGCCAATGATATTGGATGTGACAAAAATTTAATAGTGCAATGATGCTAGATGCTAGTGCATTAAAACAAAACACGCTAAATGTTGCTGCATTTTGGAGTCTTGGATAAAGTCTTGATAACCAATTGTTGTGAGTTGTCGACTAATATTCTGTTTTATTGGTTTTGTTGAATATATTAAGTTTTAGGAAATCATTGCTTTGTGTTCACAGATATAAATGATTGGTATCAACTTGTTTTGTGGTTTTGTTTGTTCGATTAGTCAAAGACAACATGAGCTTGGTGCAAGGCAGTACATATGCTATACATTATAATTCCCAAATCCCAAAGTTAGCTATGTGTAAGTCATCTGTGGGCTATCACATGGTCTTCATCTGTGCTACTTGCCACAGAAATGCCGTCATTTGCAACATTTGCAATATCTATCGATGCATCCCCCCATTAAGCTCTCTGTAGAAATTACCTGTTGTATAAGTATACACTTTAGAAAAGCACAAATGTGAATCGGTATTTTCAACTACATTAGTTACTGAAGTTGGTATGCAAACAACTAGACATGCATTTCTTTAAGATGAGATCAAAAACGATAAATTAGATACTGCAAGAAAAAGATAGAAATGCGTCACTGCTAAGCGCCCCTGCTACTAGCTTCGAATGTGGAATTAACCATCTCAGCCCCCTTTATTAATTTCATGGTATTTAATTGGCAAAGTGGTCTGCCAGCCCACTGTTAAAGCAAACACTTGAAGGTGCCCAGTATCAAAACGGAGATTAGCTCCTCAAAATTCTAGATGCTGAAATATTCAAGAATGCATTATACCAGCAGGTGTCTTGAAGGGTCCGACATTATGAATCCACGGTTCCGCTAAAGCCCGCTACCGCCACGCCAAACTAGTAAGAAAGAGAAACCGCGACTGAAAGCAGATTGCGGCAAGAAAGCCGCATTTTGTAAAGGAGGTAAATGCCACGCGAAAATAGACAAAGGTTGCATCCAAAAGAAACCAAATGTTTTAAATAAAAAAGAGGGACTTAATAGCCAAATTACGGAGAGAAAGTCTATGAGAGTAATGCAGGTTTAAAAAGCAAAGCATTGTATTGTTGTTTATGATAATAAAAACAACACGCGGATTAAGAAACAACAAACCTCTAATGCATCCTAGTGGAGCATTGCTATCTCACCAATAAAGCAATAGGTATGTCTTGTCAATATAAGATTCTAAAGAGCATAAACAACATCGTTGGATAACATGCAGGATCGCACTTGGGATGATGCAACACATTCACATCAAGACCGAAAGCAAAACATGTAAAAATAAAAGCACTTGTGGATCTCTTTGTGATGCAACTTGGCTTAATCTTTAAAAGAAGAGGCCGGTGTGGCATGAGATTATATTCCATGAAATAAACAATGTACCTTTTGCGGGTTTGTGCCTCCGTGGTGCATCTCCTCAAAATATTCAATAGCTCAAGACCAATTATTTGCATATGCCACAATAATGAGATTCGTGGTTTGTGTTTGTTGGCGAGCAAAGCTTTAAACAATCCCATCTAAGATCCAATATTTGCTCAAGCAAAGATATTTTCTCGCCAATAGATTGCCCGCTACAAAAAAACAAAATAATCTTTAGTTCTACCTGGACCTTCACATCCCACAAACGAATGTTCCAATCTTCACCGATTTAGAAAACAAAGATATGCAAATAATTATTTAGTGTAGGGACAAATGGCGTAAAAAAATCTAACCCGCACTCCATGCCATTAGAGCCCCATGAAGAGCCCGGCCGATGGGGTGCTTTTGAAGTAAACCGGGCAATAAACCACGGTGCTGGACTATATCCGCCGATTTGCAGAAGTCGTGCCATAGCTAGAAGGCTTTCCATGCGGGATGTGCACATATTCACTTGGTTTGCTCATGCCAAATATGCCAAATATTTATGCAGCCAGTGGTAAAGAGCTTCTCATGCATGCATCCGAAAAGCAGAAAAACACAGTTCAAATGACTTTTCACATAATTAAATTTGAATTTGAAATTATACCTAACACAAAAGGGGCAATTTTGACTACCTTCCCCTTTCATTAGCATAAGGTCCATAGCAATCCGCATGTCCGAAAAAAGTAACGTTTTAATTAATAAAGATGTCTAATAAGCTCTACGCATTGACCTTCGTGAAGAACAACATCATAAATGCCTCACATTCCAAAGACATCCAAGCCCTTGCTTCAAACCTCCAAATCTTGCATGCTCTAGGTCCCAATAACAACCCATGTTGCAATACTGTGTCCCAGTAGCTCCCAAAGAAGCCGCAGATATTTAGAGGTGTAGAAATAGACGTTTCGGTTAAAAACCGTTTTGAATCCGTTGGGAAGGGCTGCCCGCTACCATAGCCTTCGAGAGGGCAAAAAATGCAATCGGGCCATGGGACGAGTTAACGATGCCGATCAAAACCCCGCAAAAAGATCAACCCGAAATAAAGTACTAATAAATTGCTATAAAGAGCAAAAAATGCAAAGCCTAAGCAAAGTAATTCCATTGGCCGTTGGCGAGTCTAACCCAAACAGATAGTATAAATTAAAGCTTATTCTTGAACTGAAGGATGCTACCATGACCAAGCTCATTTCCTTGCCAATCGATAATTAAAGAAACAGATTTTTGTGCCTTACCAACAGAGCATCTCCTATCCGGCAATCTGAATTCAATTTTGTTTCCAAGATCTCCTAGCATGCAGTATTTTGCCCCATCAAAATCTAAAAGTAAAGCCTTAACTTGCATTGTCCCTTGTTAATTTCGCCAAACCCTTGCAAACAGAGCATTGAAGGATTTGCTAGAGCTAAAGGGAAAAAAAATGTGCCTATTCTAATCTCAAAATTTCTTTGCCATTAATCAAGCACAAAGCAGGCTATTCACAAACAAGCAGATAAATGACCATTTTACCCTAATAGATTCTCAATGCAAAAAATAAAGAAGGAAAGCATGGAATGGCCCCAACTGGTCGAATGCGTCGCCGTTGCCGGATCCGCCCGCTCAAGAATAGAATCTGCCAAATGTGTTCTAGAAGAAATATCCACCATCAATCCGGGCATACCGACGTTAAACACAAAAGCTCATGATCCAGGCATTCTCGGACTGAGCATTCTCGAATTTTCGTTTGTTTTCGTACGCACCTTGCCATCTCACAATATGGGCTATTAAATTTATTGCCACCTCACTATATCATTAATAAGCCCAACTTCTAGGCTCCTTCCTTAACCATAGGATCAATGGCTGAGATTTAAGCTGCCCCTATCCAACGGCTCAGGCATGGGGTGCATGCCCATGCATGCCCCACTTTCCCCCATGAGGTGGCATCATCTTCACCATCCATTTCGTGATTGGACGGCCGAGATCAATCTCTATATATATGACCCCCCATGTTACATACATGCCCCCCATAGAATAAGTTTATATATATTAATGATATATACATATATATATACAAGTTTTTGTACTATCAATGGGTTTATCAGCTATGGCTTATGAAGCTTTGAGAGTAAAATCCAAGCTTGAAAATATCAGTATCTAATGTTGAGTGTCAAGAATTAGGTTAGAAGAAGTCATAATAGAAGGTCGATGAGTCAACATTGCTATATAGTTTCACATAATTTCATAGTCTTTTTTCTAACATATACTCATAGGTAATAACAGGCAAAAGAAAATTATCTAGCAAAGTTGAGATTGATAGATTGACTTTGATGCTATCTAAAGTTGAGTCTCAAGAATTAAGTTAGAAGAAGTCAATGTCATCGTCAAAGTTGGATATGTCAACAATGCAATAAAGCTTCATATACTTTCATAGTCTTTCTTCTAACATATAGTCATCAGCTGTTGAATTGCCTAGGTAGGGTGGGAAGCTCACCATTGTTTATTAGAACTTCTAGTAGTCAGAAGCTTGCCATTGTTTGTTAGGACTTTTTCATCCTTTTGGAAACTTTAAAATTGCTGGAATTGGTAGTTCTCATATTCTGCATCGCCAAGGAGGGCATCATTTGGCAAACTAATGATACATCGTCCCATTTGGCAACCACTAATTTGGTTCTCAATTGTCATGTCACTCAAATGGCCGTATGCAAGATTATGCACAAATATTCTCTTTATTAAAACTCTATGTCTCAGAAATGTGGAGTTGAAATCACTATTAGCGTCCATCATTCAATAATATAAAGCTTGTTTAATAATGGACTTCTGCCAATTTGATTATGCAAGATTTGTACACAGGATTCTACCTTGTCTCCTCAGGCACACAAGGTACATGACGTGTCCTTTTTTGTTGTCCTAAGGTACATGATATATCGTTTATTAAGTATAATGTCATCAATATTTTCAAAGAAGGTACTTGATTTGTAAAGGTTATAGAAGGGTCCATGTTGTTAACCTATTAGACCATGGCACATAGCATCATAGAAAAACCCTGCATTTCATTTCTTGGTCATCAGGCATGGATAACATCGACAGGAGCAATATTGTAATTAACTTTGTTGGTCATGGGGCATAGACAACTTTTATGGAATTCATCCTAATCTATTAGATTGATTATAACTCAACCATAGTGCATACATAGCTCAAAAATTAATGAAGAATCAATGATGCTAAGAAAATAAAGCATGTTGCCAGATACTTATGGACATAATTTATAGAAGCATCTATGGTGTCTTATAGAAGGATCAAGGACGTTGACACAATACTAGACTTGACGATTAGATCTTACATCAAATACATTTTTTATCCTACATGCATTGCAAAGTAGGTGTTGCTACAGATATTGCACTGCCTTGCTTAAGGGGTTATAATGACCACACATGCCAACTTCACTACATTATATGTTTGGCCTTGCATACGTTGCTACACGAATAAAGATTTGTCTAAGAAAGAGGGATGTCCAGTACCAAGCTTTGCACCAAGCTTCTTGACCATAACCAATTTTTTCTTGAATATAACACATTAATGAGGGAAAGGCATTTTTGAGCTGAATAGAGTCTGACATAAACCATAGATTTCTTTCTCATAAGGATATCTTGATTAATCATTATTTGGAAAACAAGATGAACTAAACAAATTTGCAAAATAACAAAGGGAAGATTACATTTCAAGAGCCTAGAAAGTTTTCACCATTCTACGTCATCTTAAAAAAATGTGCAGACTAACACATTAGAGTCACTTTGTGTTGTGAGCAGCCCTGCTTATGCAAACTTTATTCACAAATGTAAATAGTATATGGTCATATGTTGCAACAATAACAACGTTGCACTGCTTTGTCAAGTATAAGTGTTCACAAATATTAAAAAAATAGATATGACCACTTCTAAAGCTTGATTCCAATAATCATGACCAGGCTTCATCAACAACAACTCTGGAATGCAAATAGAGTTCGAGATTGGAGTATTCTAGTAGCAAATAATGTTAAAAGTTTAAGCACATTACCACATCATAAAGTATCCAAGTAATGCCTCAACAAAACAACGTATTGCTGGAAAAGATCTGCATGGCACTAGAAATACCATAGGTGAGGCCACTCGGCTCATGTAGCGTGATGCTGAATACTTCACATTGTTCGCCATTCGTCGTTCTGTTTTTCACTTGGCAAGCAGTAAGTTGGAAGCAACCATAGGCCAGCAATGCTAGACAATCCTGCAATGAAAACTAGCAGACAGAGATTATGTGAAGGAAAAATTATGAAAATAGAAACTGCAGAGGCTGCAGCAATTGAAAACACAAGCGCTCTACATCTTGGATCACACATTAACACTTTTCAAGAAGGGATCCCAACATTTAAGCTTGAGCGAGCAAAATAAATGAAATGATCCAGACGAAGCAACCAATTAAGCAGATTGCCAGATCACCTAATAAGCCTAAGATAAAATGGAAGATCCTAGCATTTACATTCTCAATCAGATCTTAGCATTAACATTCTCAGTCTCATGTTTGGTAAACAATGAGGTTAGAACAACACAGTATAGACTGTAGCCTTAATGCAGAATAATTACACAATGCGTTTAAAATACTTCACACTCTATTAATTAAAAGAATTCAAAGGTATGCATCCTTCACCCTAATTACAAATTGAAAAAGTTACAGCGTTACTAAAGGTGCAGGCTGAAATTCGAATGGCCAGCATATCAGGCTCTGCTGGATAAGAGAACACAGCCTGCAAGTGGAAATTGTGGAATCTAAAATTGAGACTACCACGTAATGCTTGGGACTATTTTTTCCAAGATTCCCCCAGATCCTGTAAGATTCCACAAAGATTTCTTTAGATTCCCCGTACGATGGAGATACGCCTAGATTTCCTTATGGTTTCTCTAGATTCTCCAAAACTCCTTATGTTTCCACCAAATTATTGCAAGATTAATTGAGATTCTATCAAGATTCCTTAAGATTTTCCAATTTGCCTGTGCAAATGATGTGCAATTCATATTAATTTGGAATATTGACATCAAGTTCTGATGTTGAGACTCCATAACTTCATAACATCTAGACATCACCCATTCCCTCTAGGGTTCTCAAAAATTGCCTAGAGGCGTAAATGTGTTGCATGTTTAACATACAAAATCTAGACCTTTGGGATGAGAACAACTGCAATTTGTATGGTATCCGATTCAAGCTTCAAAATTGATAAATTTTAAAATTGTATGGAGATTTTGTAGATTCCCCAAAATTTTATCCAGTGTGCAATTGTTAAATGTCTTCAGAATAAAAATAAAGCCGCATCAAACACTTCAGAAGGTGAGTAACACACAAACAAATATGTAAATGCACAAAATCGTAGGGACCTCTTGAATCCATGAGAGTAGGGATCTCTTGAATCCATGAGAATACTGTGGCCAAATTCTGAGTTCTCATACTATACATCAAGTCTCCATTGGATCGAACAATCCAAAGAAGGATCAGTATGGAAACAAAGTTCTTCTGTGGATGCATTGTTGCGCCTTTCATGCCCTTCACATAATTTTCAAAACCCCTCAAAGTCTGGGATATAGAAAGAAAACAAGGAATTAGGGTAAGTAACACAAAAACAAATATGTAAATGCACAAAATCGTAGGGACCTCTTGAATCCATGAGAATACTGTGGCCAAATTCTGAGTTCTCATACTATACATCGAGTCCCCATTGGATCGAACAATCCAACGAAGGATCAGTAAGGAAACAAAGTTCTTTCAGGAATGCATTGTTGCAGTCATGCCATTTCACATAATTTTCAAAAACCCCTCAAAGTCTAGGATATAGAAAGAAAACGAGGAATTAGGGTCCACATTGACAATAACAAGTCATACAAACGGAACTAAAAAACAAAGACTAAAGAACATCTTAAGCCCAAATCGTTATTGCTAATAGAAGACCTGAAGCAAAACCATGAGCCATTTACCAGATCGCATCATCTATCTGCACAGCATTCAATGGAACATCAGCAAACCTTGCAGCAGCTATCATAAAACCTCCTGAACCTTGCAAAAGCAAGCTGCTTCTAATCGCCTCTGTTGATCCAGAACAACCATGTGCAGAAAATAGAAAACCAGTTGTCAGCCTTTTGAGACCACTTAGACCATGTATTCTCTTCACCAAATTATAGTGAGCAGACTGGGTACGGAGTGATCCACTGTCTTGCTATACTACATATACTCCTGTTGTAACCCATGTA
The DNA here is from genome assembly GCA_021234155.1 of Isoetes taiwanensis. NCBI lineage: Eukaryota > Viridiplantae > Streptophyta > Lycopodiopsida > Isoetales > Isoetaceae > Isoetes > Isoetes taiwanensis. The sequence continues at coordinate 47,578 of JAJEKV010000923.1, forward strand.
TAGAAAATGATCTAGAAAGAATGCTAGAGTTAACACCCTATTCCATCACTCTAATATATCCTCCTAAATACCTGTCTTGCTCTTTTTCTAGCCTTCTGTGCTCAATTGAGTTGAATCTGCTCCACATTTGCTGGATTTGCACTGAAAGTGTTGAGCACCTGGTGGAAGCCGAAACAAAATCACGGCTTCCAAATAATCCGAATTTAGGCTTGCAATACCTCATTGAATGCATGTGCAAAATAGAAAAAGTCAAAGGATACAGTGCAAACTAGCTCTAAATGCTACCTCTCAAATGCAGATGAAGACAACCGGCAAGAGAATCAAAGCAGCTTTTATGTTTATCATCATGGAGAAATTGTGCTGCCATTGATTCCAGCTGAGAAATCTTGCTCCACATGGCAATACGTGTATTCCGGTCAAGCTTTGACCATACTGAAAAGATTAGATTTAAAGCCAAGAACAACATCAACCTGTAAATATTCGGCAGAAAGGACATGACCATTTTTTAGAGCATATTTTAAAGACTTGCACAACCGTTCTTCTACGACCTTCAACTTTCCTTAAACACTTGAAATTTATAAAGCCTGCAGTCTAACAACACAGTTTTGAAGACAAAGGTTTCCCATTTCTAACTTCAGAGAATACTTGGAATGACGACCTATCCAATTAAACATATGATTCAGAAAACTAACAAGCAAACAGAGATTTGAAGAAAAACATATAGGTAGAGGCAGAAAGCTTACCACGATCCTTTAGAACAAAAATTGGCATCTTAGCAGCAGAAAAGGCCATATGTTGTCCGTGTTTAGTCGATCTGCATTAGATATAAGCAAAGGATAAGAACAACAACCGACAAAAATCAAGAGGGGAACCAAAAGTCTGTACGAAACATTGCTAAGGATTTTCAGAAGTAAAAACTAGCTTGCCAAAACAGATCGCTTGAAGTAAAAACAAATGCATCAGCATGCAAAATATGGTGCATAAGAACAACGGGCAGTTGGACCATGTCCGGATTTGTCTTGCTTCCTCTGTTTCAACACAGTTAAGAAACCACTTGCCCCAAGTATTCTTACCTTTTAGAAACCTTTGAAGATATCAACAAACACTTCCGCAGTCAAGTGAAGAGAATCGTTTGTAAATCTGTTCAAGAGCGGCTAGACTGTCTAGTAGGATCAAGATACCAACCCAAGCTTGCTTGCTTGCCTCTCGTTAGGATGGCAAGCGTTTCGAATTCTGATCCATCGTCAAAATAAAGATGGGTTGTCTGACTCCTTCTCAAGAAGGCATTGCCAGGACAATTCAAACCCAGGCCAGCGGCATAATTAGACCCAATCCCCGACCAACACAGAATCAATGTATCAAATCTACAGGCTCTGCCCAAATGGAGATTGACCAAATGTCCAAGGCTGCGGAGTAGATCCAAACAAATTTGATGTTGGAGCTGCAAAGATATTCACAATTGGAAATGAGCCAACTGCCTATAACTGCAAAAATCTCCAAAACTAAATACATGTCTTTTGCTTACATCTCTGCATAAGACGGTTTAATCCACAACATACGTACCAAGACGGCAGTTAAAAGACCCGCTGAACGAGAGGTTCCATCTTAAATGTAGAATATCTCAAATCAGAGTTATTGGTCTTTACTCTGTGCCATCCTAGAATGGTATCTCCTAAACATTCTGCAACCTCCAGAAGACAATGGCAAAGTGATCAACACCTAATTCCTCCTTGGCCACCTGAAACATCAGCATTTACTCAAAAACAGTAGGTGAAGCTGAAAAACATGGACACTTTACAATGCAGGAATCAGAAGAAACTTACCACTGCAAAAGACAATAGGGGTAATGCAAGAATGCCAGCACCATCACCCGTATTGATTTTGCAACCACGCATTGAAGCATATTTGGACAATGAAGCAGGCATGATCTCAGGCTACAGAAAACAAACATCCAGCAAACAATAGCTAAAAAATTTTATATGCTACTAAAACTTACATGAGCCTTAAAGAAGTACCTTATTGTTGGCTGCTGCATCAAATTCCCAACTCTGTCAAAGCAAAACAAAAGAGAAATTGAAGCTGTAAATAAAAATCCCAAGGAAGCTCCAAACCGTGGTGAAATCATGGTATGAAATCAGGACAGTATCCATTCGGAAGAATCAAATAGAGGAGAGTCTGGATGAGGTCCAGACATGCCGATTCTCTCCGGCCCGCCCCGAGAAAATCTATATAATCTTTCCATGGCTGAGCCGGAGTAGGAAAGCCTGCCGCCCGAGTCCAAAATGCTCGTGAACAATCTGAATACAAAACATTTATACTAAGATAAGAAAAATATGAGGTGGCGACACCTCGTAAGGTCCACCGGTTGCTTCGTATGGGGGGAAAAAAATCGTGCAATTTTTTGAACTCATGGGTAATGGTTCCCAAAAATCGAATGTTTTCAAACAACATTTTTATTTTGGTCTCTATGCCATTAATTTTTTCTGCCACCTCATCAAAGGGCATTTTGGTCTCTATGCCATTAATTTTTTCTGCCACCTCATCAAAGGGCATTTATTGCACTCAATAAAGGTGGCTATATCCGGGCCATTCATGTAGCGCACTCGACGGTCCAGATGAATTACATTAATAAATGCTTAATTACTTATGCCACCTCAACACATAGCATTGATTACGATCAACATGTGTGGCTAAACCTGAGCCATTGATGCGGCACATTCAATGGCCCAGATCCATCAAACTTAAGCTACCCTCTCACCTTGCCACGTCATAATGTGGCATTAAATGCAATTTATACACCGATGGTTCTGGATTAAATCCCCAAATCTAATCTGTCCGAAAACAAAAAGCCCCAAATAAAGGGGCTTTTTGATCCCGCCGCCCATCAAGCACGCTCGATATATATAGTTTATATATTATATTATATATATATATATATATATATATATATATATATATATATATATATATATATATATATATATATATATATATATATATATATATATATATAAAATAGTTTGTTTATTAATCTCAATTATTTTATGAAAATTCCCTTAGATTTTCAAAGATTCTCTTGAGATTCTCATAGATTCATAAGATTCCATTGAGATACCTCTAAATTCCCAAAGATTATCCGAAGATTCCTTTATATTTCCCCTGATTCTCAAATGTTTTATGAAGACTCATTTAGATCCCTCTAGATTCTCTCAAGAATCCCATAGATTCCAAAAGATTTTAGGCAGATTCATCTAGATTCTCTAAGATCCTATGAACCTTCTCCTAGGTTCTCCAAGATTCCCTTGGAGTCTCAAAGATTTTATGTAGATTCCTTTAGGTTCTCCTAAATTCCCAAAGATTAACTCGAGATTTCCATAGATTCCTCAAGATTCTATGCAAATTCCTAGGTGAGCTACGAGGATTACCCTAGATATTCGAATATTCCATCAAGATTCACAGTTATTCTCAAAGATATTCCCTTAGATTCCACAAGATTGAATTCCGCAAGGTTCTTCTAGATCCCCTTAAGATTCTCTAGTATTCCATAAAAGATTCCCCCAGATACCCCATATTGTATGAAGATTCTCCTAAATTTCTTTGGGGTTCCTCTAGATTCTCCAAGATTCCAATGAGAATTCCCTTAGATTCCTATACAATCCTCGAGTCATATGAAGATTCTCATACATTCCTTAGATTATTGCAAGATTCATCGAGATACCATCAAGATTCCCTTACATTTCTCATTATGCCTATGGAAGTATTGTGCAGTTCATCTAGTATCTAGTTCGGGCTTGCAATTTGAGATATTTTGGAAATTGAGATATCATGTTCTAATGTTGAGACTCCATGATTCCTATTAGATCCTTTATGACATCTGGACATTCCCTTAGATTATTCGACTTTAGAATCGAAGCAAAAGTTTCAAGTAGGCATAGATGTGTTGCATGTTTAACATATGATTAGGATTCGACCAACATTCCTGAAGATAATGTGCAATACATATATTGTGTGGTTTAGCCCCTAAGGGATTTGTGTGTAATATGTTATGTAACGACATAAGTGTTATGAGAGAGAGGTTAGATGTGTTTTAGGAATAAATGATTTTAATTAAATGGAAGAGAGCGAACTAATTAAATAGAAATGCAAGGAGATGGGAGTACTTCATCATTTGGTATTTGGTTTGTGTTTACATCACCATGAATTTTAAAGGCATTGCATGGATTTTACTATGAATTTCAAAAGCATTGAAATGATGGCATTTACATTCCAACTGGCCGTTCATTAACATACTTCAAGTTGTGGGATATTACCATGGAAAATATTGCTAACATTGTTGACATTTGGTACTTAATTATGATAAGCATATATCGTTTGCAAACAAAGCATTGCACATTTAGTTACACTTTTTATACACCACATTTTTATGAGCAAGTTATGACTTACAATTTTATAAATGATTATGCAAAACGTTGGACATTTGATTACATTTTTAACACACATCACATTTTTTAACTCTAGCTACAGATGTTTTAAAATAGAAAAATTATAAAGTGGTGCTTGGGGTAATAGGGGGAACAGATAGAACATAGGTATAGATGTTTCAAAACAAAAATATAAAAAGGAACTGTACATATTTAGTGTGTTCCCCTAAGTATGCCAGCTCCATATGGAAAGACTGGATGTCAAAATCTCTGCTTATGAATTATCAAGATATGCTTCCTGGCCCTGTAAATAACCAGAGTAAACAAAAAAGACATTGCAGGAGTCTATAAGCACACTGCCTTTTGAATTTGCAGCAGCTTATAACCAAACTGCCTTTTGATTTTGCAAATCCAGAATGTAGTTTTGTGAGAGACAAAAATTCATTCTCCAGTTTTTGTTGTAGGAGCATAAAACGCAGAATTCCAAGCCTATGCCTACTGCAATCCAAATCCAAATTTAATTGGACGCCATCATATTATCAGTTTGATTGAACAAACTGACCTGAGACGCAAAGGAGCACAAATAGTCCTGAACGATTTCTAATGTCCCCATGAGATCTTTCTGCAGAATTGAACAGATGTGGTAGGTAAGAATACAGACAAGCAACCAAATTTAGAGATCTTTATGTAAGCATTGAATGATGAATAAGAAAGGAGAGGGAATATTAATTTTACACAGAGATGCTAGAACCAGTGAGAGTCCCAAAGAGGCCATTTAACATGATTCCAATTCCCTGATAACGATAATCATGGAGTTAGGTTGAGGGTTCAAGTAAGATGTGAGGAAATTAAGGAGCTAATAAGTACCTGCCATCCAATTCCTCGAATTAGAACAGAAGATGGCGGAGGGGTGGTTCCGGCTACTCTGGCTGCTCCATACAGTGTTCCGGTGGACTAAATAACACCAGCATCTCAGCAAACCAGCATCACAATAAGAAAAAGAAAAAACAAATCAAATAAGGCATTATTCTTATTACCTCTGCTAGGGAGACTAGAACGCCTGCCATCATCCCAAATTAGACCAATCTGTTCTGCAGTGTGCAGCTCCTAATCTGCTTGAATGCCTATATGCTCCACTTACAGTTACTAAGTGTGCATATGCCCATGTCACAATTACCCATAACAGTATTGGAAACCTTTCGAATATGGGTATCTTCTTCCTTGCTCTTACTGATTTAAAATACTGTCCAAACAGATTAAAATATCAGAAAGTTCTCTTCAGCTTGCTTTTTTCTTTTCAAATTTTCTTACCTGGCTAAACACGATTACCACCAAGATTTGTGGAATTCCAATTTGAATGCATTGACCAACCTGTGATTTATCACCTGCTAGTATACATTAGATTCACTAAATGTGGAGATTGCAACCAAGAAGAAAATTTACCGCTGAAATCCATGTTCGTATAATCCGAGGCCCGCAAGCAGAATTATTGGGGAAATTGTGAGCGGATTCATAAACCTGATGCAACAAAAAAGCACATGTGTTAGTCCCAATCTTGTAGCAAACATTTATGCAAAGAAAGACAATTATCTGTAAGCTTTGATGCCAAAAATAAATGCTCTGGCTATGGCTATGGTACTCAAATGGTGGAACAGATTATAAAAAGCGAGAACCAGGATACAGAGCAAAACATGCTTCCAAATTTAAAAGGATGAAAACAAAGGCAAGGTTTAGGGCCCAAGTCTGGCGCTTAAGCTTGAACCATCTTCGGTATTTGATCTTTGTCCAGCGGGATTGAGCAGGAAGCTAATATTATGCGGTAAATCCGGACAGCATCAAACAAACAGAGTATTTCCATCATGTATTAAAAGAAACATCCATCAACCTTTATTAAAAGAAACAGGAGCAGGCAACGGAAAGGGCAACAACGAAAAAGCTTGGGAAGCTTGAACAGAAAACCAATGTTTCGAATCTAAAACCATCCGATCAGAGAAAATACATGCCACAACTGGTATAATGAGCCTATTGCCATAGCTGCAGGAAGATTCGAATGTCCGCAATCCAAACCGAGCAGTGAATCAAAACTAATAAGCATGTGGATTTTCATGGTCCGGCAAAAACAAAGAAGCGCCAAAGAAGCGCCACCATGGCGCCAGTCTGAGTCCGGCGGCTGCAAAAAATTTTTGTATCCATATCTCTACAAATAAAGTATCGATTTAGCTTCTATTTTCGGCATTTGACCTTCAAAACCTGGTAAACAAATTATGATGGAGCCAAGAATATGCTAAAAAGTGCATTTAGATGACCTGCTGGCTGCCGAAATAGCAACAACGGAACCAGGATAAAATCGAAGTAGTCTTGCAGATTCATTTCGTAGCAGTCCTCGCATCTGCAGGTGAATATAATATGAAAATCCTATCATAAGATTGTGTTGCAGTGAAGCCACGGAGATTTGTAGCCCAAATATTACCTAGATCAAGATCTCGCCTGTGCAAATCAAATTTTGCTCTGCTGAGAGTATTTTGATCCAGACCTTTCTCCAGATCATCAACAGGCGGCTCAAATCATCCCCATAGGCGGCTGAAAGGAAATGTCAGCGAGCACCAACGATCCCCTCCAAACAAATCGCTTCACCCGGAAGCAACACAGTCTGGCAGAGCTCCACCATCGCTCCCATTACAGAGACACGAAGAAATGAAAAAAAAATGAAGAGACCATTAATTAATGTTGGTCGATATACGTCGCAACACGCGTAAATGGAATTAAATTAAATGACACCTTACGCCTCCTTATTAAATGTTGTGTAATTTCTAGCCACTTTCCTTAGCCTTAAAATAAACGGCCAAGATCTAACCTTCCCCCATCCGACGGTTCACGCATGGGGTGCATGCCCATGCATGCCCCCCCACACCCCCATGTGCTGGCAAAATCAAGGCCTTAGATTCTGTAATTGGACGGTCTGGATGAATCTCTATATACCTATGACCCCATGTTACGTACATGCCCCCCCCATGGAATAAGAATATATATATTAATGATATATACAAGTCTTTGTACTATAAGGGGGTGTACGAAGTCGAATATACATACATTAGGAAGTATAAATTTTTCAAATTTCTATAAGATTTTTACATTTACCAACATTCTAATAAGACTATTTAATATTCCTAAGAGATTGTATAAGATTCTAAGTTAAAGGATGTGGTCTTTTTACTACCAACAATCAAGGGAGCACATGGTCAAAGAAGTTATTGGCAATATTGTCACCAAATCTCAAATTATTTTGCGCGTTGTACACTTATGAGGGATCCTTATCTTCCAATTGAATAAATTGGCTTTCAATTAAAATGATTTAAAATAATAATAGTCCCGCAATGCATTAACATTCACAAATTGTGTAGGTCGGCCGCAGAATCGAATGCATGCACTTCCTATAACCCATTCGAGAAAAAATAAGCCTCAGGATTTTAATCTATAGTTTCTATGTGAGGTTCATTATTTTATGAGCATGCAAATACCATAAGACTTTGCTAGCATGTAGTTAGGGGCGCAGCCCACAAGAAAGAAGAGCTCCTAAGCCTTCTAAGTATAAGGACAATGTGATCGAAATTTTTGCATGAGAATTTTTTCATAAAGGTTTTAAGTTAAAGTGAAAGGCGTGGTCGCAAGCTACCTCTCTGTCAACATCTGGTCAAAATCACAGTCAATCTATTGCTTCCATTTCTATCAAATCTCTAGTCAAACTCCCACCCAAAGTTCGACCAAATAACGATCAAATGTGCAACTAAATTTTGGTAGAGGACTTGTGAAAATTTGTTAGAGGACCGTGATTAGACTCTACACATTGGTATACACATGATGCTATCGTTTAGACTATCTTAAATTAATCGTTCATATGTGAACCATATGTTTCTTCATATCTAAGCCTAGCAGAAATCATCATGCCAAAAGATGCAACTAATATTATGCTTAGCTCTAGCTGAAACTGGGGTAACATATCCAAATGCCGCAAAACATGAAAATTAATAGACTACTTTGAGGCCATGTTTAAGCACAAAACAAATTGCCCTAAATATTTTGGAACCCTTTCTTGTCCTACTTATTTATGGCAACAACCTAAAATAATGCTCAGATTCCTCGAACCTTCCTTTTGCAACCTCAATGTCATTCCGGGCGTCTCAACATTGTAGTAATTCTAAAACATATAAAATAAAACCATGTAAAAAGATTCACTAACCCATTTAGGGGATAGAAGTCCACAATGGGTGCCCATTTGCTGCTTTTACGTTCATATTCATTTCTAAAAAGTAGTCAAAATTTCAAATAATGAATTAGACAACCAAATCGAAACATCGCGGCATATGCCATGAATGGTGATCGGACATATGTAGGACGATGCCCTTAGAAAATATAACGTACCTTTTGAGACATAAAAAATGCAAGACACATTATAGCTTAAAAGATACATGGTAATTTATTACGTGCAATGTCATCATTTGTAATAAAGATACCAAACAAACTATCCACCTACATGCCTATAGAGAGAATGGTAACAAACTTCTTGCATCTTGTTCCAACCAAGACAGGAACTACCCCTGGGAAATATTGGCCCAAAAAATTGCATGTCATTAAAATGCATTCATATTGGCCACACATAGAAGTAGTGTGGTGGAACACTGCTTACAACAAGCTTCTCTAGACCCATAAGTTTGCAAAGTGCGTGGTTGTCCTATACCATGTTTGGTAATAAAGATAGCAAACAAACTATTCACCTACATGCCTAAAACTCAAGAGATGTAGAAAGCTTGGGCTCTCCTACAGCAACACCAGAGATTTCTAGCTTTCCAAGACAATGCATCACAGGTCTGACATTGACTAATGCATCACAGGCAATAGCTTGGCAATGCAAGCAGGGCATGGCCGTTGAAGGAAAAAGCCCCACCTGCAATTATTTTCTGGTGAGAACAACCTCCAGCCTATTAATGCAAAAAGTAGATTCCTTCCACCTTAGTCGCTTCACCTATTCTTGCAAATGGGTGGATCTTTGCACACCTAGAAAATACTTTTTTCCAGTTGGGTCTTGCAAAGTCTGTCCGCACCTGTAAAACTCTATTAACTTAGTTAAGTACATTTCCTGCACATGCAAACCTGTAACAAAAATACCTGTGTGCAGGTGCTCCATATGGGCCACAAATCAGCAGCTTTGGGAACCTGGCTACTACTAAATGTGTTATATATGTAGATATAAACAGTCTTAGCTGTGAATATATTACCTTGTTGGATCTCCATTCCCTTGTTCCGCTTGTAGCACATCACTTTTATTCAATCGACGTACCTTATACAGTCATTGACATTATATATTAAGGAAATAACCATGGATGCAGAGCATTGCTTATCTGAAAGAAAGTTTCTTATAAGTATACCTTTGAGAATACGTTTTTCATCTCCCTTGTCCAGTCTCCCAATGTACGAATGTGAACATTCAAATATTCATCACTTGGTGCTGAGGTAATGGAAAATGGATGCTGCCAAATGATGCTTTAAGACTCAGTTCTTAAATGGATTAATCTTAAAGGTCAAATATGCTTTACATACCACTCAAATGGTGAGATTGATGGACACTTGATGAATAAATACACCCCACTTTAGTATTTATAGTCCAGTGGTTTAGTCATCTGAAGAGAGAGAACATCGCCACGATACACTGCAGCCTGCACATAGTAGTAAGTGCTCAATAGTTATAGAAACCAAGTTACGTTGTAGAACTTCTGTGCCTTAATTATTTGCACAGTGTAATGTTGTGTGCGAAATCCAGAGAAGCTACGCTCCCCAACGTAAAGCAACATTGGCGCAGCCAGATAAATCCATGGCTGTAACGGATCACCTGTTTAGAAGGAGGCGATTTGAACATTATATCTGCAAAATAAATGCGCTTGGAAGAAACGATGTGGCATAATAAGCATCCAGTAGCCCCTGTTCGACCAGTAACCAAAGTAAGAAAATAGCCGACCATCGCTCTGCTCCAGTTTTGCATCAAAACAAGCCATAATCTAAGTCAAAAAAGGATTACACAGATTACAAAGGTTTTATACTAACCAGACTTCTTGCTGCTGATGGTCGCTTATGTACCACGTCATCATCCTGTCATCATCCTGAGAGAAGCCATAGCCAAAAGCAGACAGATCAACAACTCCTGGCAATCCCGAAATGCAAGGAAATAGATATGCATACAAAAAAGCTCCAAATCGGGCAGAAACGATTATGTTTCACCTGTATGAACAGTGGGAAGATCAAACCCTCTAGCAACCAACAACCGCAAATGGAGCCCGGAAAAGAAACCGCCTAAAAAACGCATGGCTTCAAGAATAGATGAAGAAAAATCTCTTCCTTAAATAGATCACGAAACATGTAATTAACCGAAACACAACTCCCGTAAATTTTTTATAGTAGTGGGGGCACCCATTTACGTGAAGCCGTGCACAAGAAACAGGAGAACGGGTGCCCTTCTCCCACTAGAACTATGTCAAGATACCATTCATGTCGCAATAATTACCAATGGACTTAGAACACTAAGAAAGGAACTTATATGAGAACGATTCAAGGGGTAGAGGATATTTCCCCTAACTCTCGATGAAGGTGCTTTAAGAAAACAGAGAACGGGTGCCCGTAAGGTAATTTACTGGACTTAGAACACTAAGAAAGGAGCCATCTCGCCGATGAATGTCTAATACTTCGAGCATGTCGCTTGTGAAAGAGCACGATGGGCCAACCCCTCGCGGATTGCAGGTGAACTCTTCACTAGGAAATTGTGCTAATGCGCACTTATATCAGAGGCGACTATGTAATGGCCATGCCAATGGCATTTGAACATCCTCCTTTCGACCCCAAAAGCAATAGAGAGCCCCGTGACCGCCCGCCGTAACAATCGCCTTCCATTGCCGATTCAATAAGAAAAGGATGAGAAAACCTAAACAATACAACACCAAGCTTTTGCCAACCGATGGCTTTCACCGAGCAAAGCCGCAAAGAAACCATCGGCTAAGGAATTCGGGAAGAACCATAAGAATCCTAATCAGAGAAAACAAAGGGAAGGTAACGAGGATCCAGAAAGGATAATCTAAGGCTTTCGGGTTTGCCCCTTTACTTGCAAGAGGTCGCCATAGCTAGCTACGATGTTAGAGAAGAAACGGACTGAAAAACTTGCCACCTAACAATGTAATTAATGATGCTTTATTGCCAAAGGCCACACCTCACCCCATATTAAATGTAATACAATTTCCTTACATTTCCTTGCACATCCAATATTTAATAAACATTAAATATAAAATGCCCTAATTTCGTGGATGGACGGTCTACATAAAAAAGCCCCCAATTAAATCCCCTAGATCTAACGGGCCACATCAAAAGCCCCAAATAAAGGGGGCTTTTGGGGTTGTTTGAAGTGTCACACCGGAACCGGCCCATCTTAGAGATGGACGGCCGAGATCAATCTATTAACAATTTCCTTGCACCTTCCTTAACCTTAAAATCAAGGGCCACGATTTCTCACGTGCCCGATCGACGGCCCAGGGATGGGGTGCATGCCCCATCCATGCCCCATGCATGCCCCCCCATGAAATCCAAGGGCTATTGTCGCGCCACCTCAGGAAATGGACGGCTGGGATGAATCTCTACAAAGATTCACCCCCCCATAGGACACATCCAATAATTGTATATATATATAATAGATATATATATAAAGTTTTGATGACACAGTATAGCAAAGGGAATTGATAGAGAATGTTTACAATACCTGGCTTCCGTCTCTATGAATTACCTTTTTGACAACTACATAATTATAAATATATAAATGATTAACTAAAAGAGATGAACAACAATAAAGATGATTTCACACCTGGCTTCCAACTGATGTTTCGCTATTCATCACCTTTCCCACTGCCTACATTACATTGTTATTATGTATAAGATCAATGATAGAAGATGACCAAGAGCAACTATAAAGATGGTTTCCTAATATCTACCTGCCTTCCAACTGATGCTTCTTTGTTCGTCACTTTTCCCAAAGCCTACACAGTCATTATGTAAATGACTATGATACAAAATGAGCAATAATATGCACGATTTCACAATACCTCTTGATTTCTGCTTCAAGTTATTTTTGCTTCGTAGATAAGCTTTCTATTCGCTTGTGCAACTCTTAAAGCAATGATCTAGCATCATTTACTGATTGTATCACATGAACCTGATCTTCTTCAGACTTTTCAAAGCTCTCATGAAGAGCGATTGGCTTCATGCGTTTGATTGTCTTCTTCATATTAAAGGATGGTGAACGATGATTACATGTACCCTAAAAGCAAATAAAAATAAATATGCATATTATGTTGTAAGAACCAAACTTACAATTGATCTTTCTTTAAATTCTAGTGTGTTGACTCCCCCTCGGTCGATACGTTTCCATACCCTTTAGAGGTATGCGTTTCATTTGCAAGTTGATGACAGTTGCAATTTGCAAATTCTCTTTTTGTAATTTTCTTAACCAATTATATGGCAAGCACATGGAATCAACATATACGTCATAAATAAATAGCTTTATTACCAAATAGATATATGTTCCAGCATAGCCTCTTCTTCCGGTGTTGATAATGTGCTTTTGATCAGCTTGATTTTTTTTTGTTCCGTTTGCTTGAGTTCTAGAATCAACTTTCAATATTTACATCTTGAATCATATCTACATCTAAGCACTATATGGTGAGTAAGAATATACCTTGTATTGGCTTGTCTCCATATATGCAAGAAATTTGACCCACATGTCATTTTCATCTACTCTGGCTTCGTTGACTCTTCGTTATTTTTTCGTGCTCGCAAAACATTATCACATACACTCCTTCTCGCCTCTCTAATACCTTTGGAAAGACATTTTCGCCGACAATAAACCAGTCCTAAATCCAAAAAATAAAGCAAAATCCATATTCTTCAATAACAAAATTAATATTACAAAACTATGCATTCATGGTTTTGTTACATATTCATGGTTTTATTAGAGTGTGAAATTACCTGCAATGTTCTTCGAACAAGGTCCAACTGCCCACTAGGCATTTTCCTCATGTTTGAAATGGATATGTTAACATGCTTTTTTATGAGAACATTTAATTTTCTATCAAAATAATTTCTATAGACACCGTATGGGTTCATTTTTGCATCAAACTCTAATTGATACGGTCTTTTCTCTCTTATAACTGCTCTCATGGCACCATTTGACAATCTTCTTAGATGTTTCCGTTGTGTTTTTTTTTGTAGTTTAATTTCTACTATTTCGGCTTTATCTTGTTTTTTCCCAATATTTTATTCATTACAAAGTCGTTGAATAATATAATAAACTAGGAAGTAAATCAATTCAAAGTGAAATATACAAGTACAAGAATCATTATAGCATTTTCGCTGGTCATGATGTAAAATTGCGTAATATTGCAAAAGTCTTTGAAAATGATATGCTGCAATGTTTGAAAAGTAATACAAGAAGTATAGATAAGGCCAACAAAGTTCTAACTAATGAGATCCGGTCATATTAAGGAACGGATGAAACTACGGAACAAACCCTCAATCTATTAAGATTCTAGACCCATTCAAAATATGTCAGAGCTCAAAAATACTATTCAAATAGATTTTATTCATATCATTACACTAGATACAACCCAAATGGAAGAAATGAATAAATAACATACCTTTAGCCTCATCTCCATTTATCTGGCCACGAGATAGTCCCTTCGCTCCTGTGCTTTCTTCGTTTACAATGGAAGCAGTAAGATTTGGTTGTATTACTATGACAGTAATGAGACAAAATGCAATGGTTTATATGCAACCAGATCAATGGAACCTTATTCCAATAATCATTCTACAATCTGCAAATTCTTAGCTGATAACCAAATACGGTGCAAAATTATGCCCTGGTATTTATATCTTTTCTTTTCCTTTGCTGCTCTACTGAACAACATTTGTTGTTTTGTAGATACAATTTAGATAACCAATTAGTTACAATCCATACAACCAATTCGTTCAGGTTCCATGCACAAGCCCAATTTTAGCATAATCTGCACAATAAGTGCATTACATGACACTGTATCTTGAATTGGAAGATTTTCAAAAACATCACATGCCTCTCCAAGCGAGCCATTTTAGCACATATGTGAATGAAGGTGCTAGCAACAAAAGATCTTTTTGGAGCCCTTGGTGCAAAAGAGCAAGGTATTTGCATTCATGAGCAGATTTTCAGGAGCAGACTTCAATTAGACACTGTGGTAGGAAGTGCCCTGCTTGATATGTATGCCAAGTGTGTGCAGGCTATTTCCAACATTAGGAGCCTATGCTTGCTATAGAATGTTTTTATAACATGGAGAAGGAGGGCATAAAGCCAAGCAAAGTTACATTTTTGAATGTCCTTAGAGGATGTAGCAGCTTGGGTAATATTCACAAGGGCAGACAGATCCATGAAGATGTATCTAGACACATGGAGCCCTTGGAGCAGCATTCATGAGCAGATTATTGGGAGCAGTATTCTCACATATCCAAGTATCTTAAAGGCATGTGGTAGTGGAGGTGCAATAGTACAAGAAAGGTGCATTCACATTGAAGTTTTGGAAAGGGTTCCAATACGATGTTGTGATAGGAAGTAGCATTGTGGATATGTATGCAAAACATGGAAGTTTGGAAGATGCATGGATTGTGTTTGAACAATTGCCCAACAAAAATGTGGTGACATGGGGTGCAAATGATTTGCAGGGCAAATGATAGATCCAAACACGCATAACTAGATACGCATCCATTCATCCGCATCTATTCAAAAATATAAGTGCTTCCTATTTAGTATCCCAGAATTAAAGAGGTCTCGCCCTCTAAATATGTCCCAAGCTTTGCATACATGTCAATGAATGCATTACCAAGTGCAAGATCTATTTCAAGTCCCATCCGAGCAACTTTCCTATGTACTTCTTTTGGTTTTAGTTTTTCAATTCTGTCAGTGATTGTGACAGCCTTCAAGATGCAAATAAAACTCAAGGCATTTGAGGATACATCCTCCACTTGCATCCTGTTCAAAACATTTTAGTGCTTCCTAAAAAAGTCCATTTTCAACATAACTTGAAATTAATGTCGTCCATGGCACAACATCTCAAACAAGCAGCCTATCAAACTCCCCGGCCTCCGAAGAGAAATGCATTTTGCATACATGTCAGTGCATCATTACCAACAACAATAAGGTCTCCACCAAATTCCATGATGATGTGTCAATTATAATGAAGACCTGGGTTCTATGATTATGAGACTTATTCAACACAGAGGATGCTCTTTATGCACTTGAACTTATTGAATGTGATGGAAAAGGGAGGCTCTATTTCCAAACGCAAATACATATTTGGGCACTTTAAAAGCCTCGTGGTAATGTAGGAGCCACTACAGGCGTAGAAAGTGATTCATGAGCAAATTATTGAAAGTTTGTAATCTCAAATGGGATCTGATGGAATCAATGTTAGCGAAAACAAGCAAAACTAAGGTATAAGAAAACACAACTTACATGCATCCTCGCTCCATTTATCCTGGTGCAAAATAGTTTCTTAAGCCCGGGTGATTCTCTCCTTGCACCTGGAAGTAAGGTTTGACAGAGAACTAGATGTCAGATGAAGAATTTATTTTGATGCTAAACTTATACTAGCTACATTTGTGGCAAGGAAAGAGATTGAATCAGATATCATTAATGAATATGGACTCCTCAAAATGTGTGGCAATATGGAGATTCAGAGGATGCACATAAAGTATTTATTAAGTTGCATTAGATGGATAGTTCTATTTGTGCTCGAGATGTGTCGAGGAAAACAGGCTGGAAGTAAAGAAGATGCTGGCAGAATATTTGCCAGCATGTATCAACCAATCATACTGTATATAGAGGGGAACTCATTCAAGTCTACCAGCAGGAAGGCTTAAACCCTGATAATAACAATCAATCAATGCAACGAACCTATGGTCAATACAACAAGTTCAAGCTGCAACAAAAAAAAGAGACCGTCTATGGCTAGATGGCAAAAATTGTTCTTTCTTGCCTTCGAGCTGAAGGAATGGAAATGTGGTTCTCATATCGCCGCTTGTTCCACTCCTCGTAGTATGGCAATTGCTAAATTGAAGCTTTCTCTAGGCAAATGGCTTGACATTAACAGAACATCAACAATTATCTTATTCAATTATGCAACCAAGAAATAGGATGTGCATGACAACATGGATTTTGGCCCTAATGAAAATGTCAATGACTTATATTCCAAGTAGTAGTCTTC